>OY856413.1:763400055-763680055 GCA_963693085.1 Alisma plantago-aquatica | reverse complement strand
TCTCTAAAATCTCAACCTTGAAATGTTATCTAAAATCCATCAAAAAGACTCTTGATTTTATTTTTGAATCATCAAAATTTCCCTAAACAAAATCCCTAATTATGCAACCACTAAATAGAAGTATGCTCTACATTAGTCCAAAATTTATTGATTTAATTTATTAAAAATAGTTACAAATGCTCATAAAATTCTAAGAACATTGTCATATATAAGTCATCATAGTCCACCTCTCCACCAAATTTCATCATATTGGATCAAAAAATATATGCAAAAGACTATATTTTCTAATTTTTATTGAACTCACACTACTACAGAATAGGCCTTTGGCGTCGGTTGTTTATGTCCTTTTAGCGACGGTTCTAAAGCGACGCCTATGTGGGCGCCGCTAAAGGTCGAACTCTTCGGCGTCAGTTTTATAACCGACGCCAAAAGGCTTCGCGCCATTGAAAACACATCAGCAGGGCACCGATAGGCGTCAGCCATTTATAGTAGGCCGACGCCAAAAGGCTTTGTGCCACAAAAAGGGTGCCATCTAGGACACTATCTGCGTCAGTTTGCAACTAACACACCGACGCCATATTCCCAGACGCCACGGCCGTGCTTCCCTGCACGGCCGTATTTAGTACTATAGGTGTCAGTTTTATACTAATAAGCGACACTATTTCCCACCACAACCGTGCTTTCCTGCACGGTCGAGTTGTTTGTCACATTAGGCGGTGGTTTTATCCAATAACTGACGTTGTAAGCCTTTGATGATGGTTTTCTATAAATAATCGATGCCTATATTTTAATTTTTTTTTCTTATCAGTTTGCAGGCCTGTTGTGGCTGGTCAGTAGGATGAGAACCTGCAGTTCAATTTTGAACTACAGGTTTACGACATCCATTGATATCAACCAACAAATAGGCCACAAACCTGCAAATACTTTTCACACAAGTAGATACATTCAAACATCAATTCAATTATCACATTCACACATGTAGAAACATTCAAATACATGTAGAAACATTCAGACATATATAAACATTCAGAAATATTCATTTACAAAATATCATTCAACATCGCTATCAGCATCCCAATTATATTTTATAGTCCCCACTGCTTGTATGGCTCTTGCCAATTCTTCTCTTACTTTATTTAATACTTCCATTGTATATGGAGCATGTACATCTTTTAAGTGTTTACCTATAGTGTGGTCAGTTTTAAACACCTGCAAAGAGAATGATGTATATATAAGTAATAATATAAAAATAAGATTGATATATTTCATAATAACTAATGAGACTATATATAATACCTCATGTATGGTATCGATGTCCACTGCGGCATATTGGATAATCATCTGCATAAATCGCATCATATAGTATGCACATGCCCAACTGTTGTCTTGTGTAGCGCACTATAAATTGAAACATACAAAATATTAAAAAATACAACTAAGTACAGTTCACATAAATAATATATACATTGGAGTCGAGAACTTACTTTCACGTTCTCCCAAATTATTGGCTGGTTCTTTTTCCTGGGGACCTTTCCTCCAGCCTTTTTGAATGCATCTAAACCCCTACATGTTAATGTAACACAGTAAATTGCATAATTAAATAGTAATGTAATAACAGATGTTAACAGATATAAAAATGAAACATTTCTCACCAGAATAATGGCATTCTCATCACGTGTCCAATTTTAGTATTCAATGTACTCCCCGCAAGATCTAGATAATAAACAGTGAACGTCCCAGAGAGAATAACTAGTAACTCCCAATGCCTACCGCTAGAGGTAAAAAAGTTAAAAATTAATAACTCAAAATCCACAATAAAAATGTAATTTTCTTAACTCCAAATTATAAGTAAAGTAAACTTACTTGACATTGAATGGAGCTATTATTATCGTCTTCTTTTGCTGACCGAAAATTGTAAAAGCATCTATACAATATTGTTGAACACTATCAGGGTCTTTAGCTACCATACTAATCAATGATGGAATCAAAAATCCCACATGGTCAAATGCAAATTGTTTACATTGATTTTCGACTAAGTAGCTGCAAAACATGTATTACGTATGCAGTAATATATAAGAAACCAGATCACCGAATCTTACACAAGGTATATGGATGTATAAAAAAGATCTCACCTTATCCATGTCTCTATCATTGATGTATTCAACCAATCATATATAAACAACTCAATAATATCTTGTATAAATAAAGAGCTTTCGTATGATTGACCTGCATAATTCGCTTCTAAAGAAACAATTATAGGGCAATGTATATTATGTGCCCGTAGCCAACATGCCATTCCCCTACAAGCAGGACCTAACATGTATTTTAGGTCAGTTGGAACCCAACTTGGTAATGCAAGAAGTGGAGGTGGAGGCCTAGATGCTCCGGGTGTCTTCTTTTTAACCTGTATATATAATTTCAGATCAATTGACCTCATATATATACATTAACAATCTAAAGTAATGTAAATTTATCTTACAATTTCAGTAGTGTAGACGACATTTGCTTTGGGCCACAATATCATCCCGCCTTCTGCCTCAACAAGTGTATCAATATCCGAGTGGGCATATGGCAATGTAGCTTCCCTCCAATCGGGTAATACACATATCAAGCTCACATGAATGTAGCCCTGTGGCATTGGAGTCCCGTGAAATGTTTCCCCAGGAAGGGACGGGTAAGCCTGCGCCTCTGCAACAACATAGTCTTACATTCTTAAGCGGCATGGCTTCAACGCCTACAAATTTACGTAAAGAATGTTATACATATATACATATCATCTTGAAAAGACTAGATACAATGTCATAAACAATACTTACAACAGACATGTTAGGCGGTGGGTCTATAGGATTACTCTCAGTCTGTGCATCAGGAGAAGAGTGGGTCGTCATAGGCTGATTGGAAGCATGAGATGCCTTCCACCACAACAATTCTTCCTTGACCTTCTTAGTAACTATATCCTCGACTCTTTTATTCTCCTATACATGGATAAAAGAAACATTAGCTTCTTATTATTGAATTCCCTTTTGTAGTAACATTCTAAAAAAAGAATAGGTTACCTCTTCTTGTGAAAGTCCCGCTCTGGGTTTGCGTTGGGATGGCTCAAAGAATGTTTTGATGCCCACACCAGTGCCTGCACCCCTAACACGTCCAAGATGCTCTAGGTTACCCAGAGCAACTGTCAATTCATTCCTTGTGCCCTGAGGGATGAACGTGCCTTGTTTCCTCTGCTCATGCAGCTCCCGCTAATCACCATCAACAGAAATTAGTAAGTTAACACCACAAATAATCAATATTCAAACAATTGCTCTAAGAGTTGTATTTTACCATTTTCGCAGCCGCCTCATAAGTTACGAGCTTCTTTATTTCACCCTTCTTATTTGTCCTCCCAGCTATCCAGACATCATGGTGAGGCATGGGTGTGGCACATGTAGTAGAGGACTCCTGATTAGCAGAAAACTCCGCCTGTAGTCTTTGGCGAACACTTGCATAGCCCTTTGGACCCATAGTGTGGTCATGCACATTCAGTGCACACCTTGCTTTATGCGCCTCACTTAATACCTTTAATTCTTTAGATTTTCTTGAAGTAACAAACTTCTCCCAATCTTCTTTGTCCAAGAAGTTCCACTGTTCAAGGGCTGACTTCTTCTTCTTATCACCAACTTTTATGTATTCTCTGTTGAGATTTGTCCTATAGTTCCTTAGCATCTTTGCAGCGTGTTGCATCATGCTTTTACGATGCATCTTCTCATCCAATGCAAACATATTCTGTAAAATAGAATTGCTATTAACTAGTATCCAAAAATAAAATAGCAAATAATAGAATTTGTAATCTACAAAATAAAATTGCAAATAATAATAACTCACACATAAATCCTTCCATATCATGTCTTTCTTCGCCTGAGGAACTTTATGCCAATTATCATACTTAACACCACAATGGCTTCGAGTGACAACCCCAAGATAGTTTACAAAATTATTGTGGTTTACTCCAATTGCATTTCCTCCATTATCAAACTCCACAGCCAATCTGGATCCACTGCCACTTAGCGCTATTAACTTCTTCAACAGAGTGATGCCCCTTTTCTTGTTAAGTTTTTGGTGATGCACATCAAGTTCCTCCAGTGCTTCAGTGGGTACATGTGCATCATCAACCTAAAATTTGACAAAAATAAACACACTGAATTAGCCCAATATAGAAATATAGGATATATGACATAACTAGAAGATAATGAATTTTATAGAAATATAGGATATGTTTTTAGAACTTACATTGGTATCCTCTTCATGCTCATCATGGACAACATGCTCATCATGGACTTCATGCTCATCATGGACATCATGCTCATCATGGTCAGCCATATGAAAATGTCATTAAAAAGGCAAACATTTAGCATTTGTATTAACTATAAGATAATGAAACATCTGAAAATGATATTGATATTAAAAAAGCAAACATTTAGCTTCAATAAAAAATATAAACATGCATGCCTCTAAAATTGTGATCTTTTATCAATTAACAATCCTTCATTGTGATCTCCGCGCACATATAAGTCATCATTAGCTTCAATATTTTGTGGAGTACTTGGCAACCCAACTGAGAATGGACTGGAGTCATCATACTTATCATAGTACTCTTCTTCATCTATATGATCTTCAATGAACTATCTTTTACCATGAAGAACAACCGACCATTTATCATTTGCAAGATCATTGATATAGAATACTTGTTTCGCCTGTGATGCCAATATGAATGGTTCACCCTTCTCACCAATCTTTTCAAAGTTCACTAAAGTGAAACCCAATTCATCCACTATAATTCCTTTGGTGTTATCAACCCAATTACATTTAAAGAGCGGAATTCTGAAATCTATGTAGTCAAACTCCCATATGTCTTCAACGACACTGTAATATGATATTTTAGCTTCACGTGGACTCTTATCCTTTGCACTTGCAAAATACATAGTCGACGCTTGAAGAGTGACCCCACTGTTTTGGACGACACTCTTATCATCTTGGCACTTTGTGTAATATGTGAACCCATTAATGTCAAACCCTTCATAAGACATAACTTTTGGTTTTGGTTTGAAGGTGAGACATTTGATAGTTTCCGTAATATCATTTGGTGTTTGAGATAGTTGATGTAAGACTTTATCTTCAAACCACTTAGTAAAAGTCTTTTTATGCTCTCTAAAAAGCCACATTGAACTTGCTCGAGGATGTTGTCTCTTGATGAAATTGGTATGTTCCTCGATATAAACACTCACTTCATCCATATTGTGTAAAATATACAAGTGACCTTGTTCCAACTACTCACGAATGATTACTTTCACCCGTGATCCCAAAATTCCTTTGCCCTCCTCAATATTCTTGTCATTAACAAGAGTGTTATTACCACTCAAAAAGTCATTGCAAAAATCCATAACCTCTCTCGCCACATAGCCTTCAATAATACTCCCTTCAGGCCGATAACGGTTTCGAACATCACCTTTAAAAATGCTCATGTATCGTTCAAAGGGATACATCCAATGCAAGAAAACTGGTCCCAATATTTTCACTTCCCTAGTCAAGTGGACAACAAGATGTACCATGATATCAAAGAATGAAGGAGGGAAATACATTTCAAGATGACATAGGGTAACAACCACTTCTCTTTGAAAATTATCGAGAGTATCATGGTCAATAACTTTGCTGCATAGACTATTGAAAAATAAACAAAGTCTGGTGATTGCAAACCTTACATGCTTTGACAATATAGATCGAATTGCCACGGGCAATATTTGTTGCATTAGAGTGTGACAATCATGAGATTTAAGACCTATCAACTTTAGATCGTTCATTGATACCAATATATGGATGTTGGATGAGTAACCATGTGGCACCTTAACATTTACCAAGCATTCACAAAAAGCTTTCTTCTCCTTTCTAGACAACATGTAACAAGCGGGAGGTAAGTATGTTCTTTTATTACCCATTTCATGTAATTCTGTTAATTCTGACCTTATTCCCATTTCACATAGGTCCAGTCTGGATTTTATCCCATCTTTAGTCTTACCTGGTATATTTAACAGAGTACCAATGACGCTATCACAAACATTTTTCTCAACGTGCATTACATCGATACAATGCCTGACTGTCAAAGAACTCCAATAAGGAAGATCCCAAAATATTGACTTCTTCTTGAATGAAGAATTGTCACTCCGTGTGGCCATACTACATTGTGATTTCTTACCAAATTCATTAACAATGTCTTTTACTCTTTCATAAACAACATCCCCTGGTATAGGTTTAGGTGCACTCCGTTCATCATTCCATCCATCGAATACTTTGCGCTTCTTACGATATAGATGGAATTTTGAAAGAAACCTTCGATGACCAAGATATACAGTCTTGCCGCCATGTTTTAGACTTATTGAATCAATGTTTTCTTCACATATAGGACACACTTTAGCTCCTTTGACACTATATCCAGACAAATTCCCATATGATGGAAAGTCATTAATAGTGCAAAACAACATAGCGTGCAAATGAAATGTCTCTCTTCTTGAAGCATCATAGGTCATTACACCTTCAGCCTAAAGTTTCTTTAAGTCATCAATTAGAGGTTCAAGATAAACATCGATATCATTTCCAGGTTGTTTAGGGCCCAATATCAACAACGACAACATAACATACTTATTTTTCATACATAGCCAGGGAGGAAGATTGTATATAACAAGCATGACTGGCCAAGTGCTATGTTGGCTACTCAATGTCCCGTACGGATTCATCCCATATGTACAAAGCCCAAGTCTTATATTCCTATCTTCTTCACCAAATTTGGGGTACAATAGATCAATCTTCTTCCACTGTGGGGAATCAGACGCATGTCGTAGGATCCCATCATTATTTTTCTTAACATCTGCATGCCACCTCAAATTCTTCGCATCTTTCAGATTTGCAAACAAGCGTTGAAACCATGATATTATAGGTAGATACCACATCACCTTGGCAGGAGAACCAATTTTGGACTCCCCCAAAGTCGTCAATTTATACTGTAACGCACCACATTTTGGACAATCTTTCAAATCCACATAGTCCTTTTGAAATAATACACAATCATTCGGGCATGCGTGTATCTTCTTGGCCTCCATTCCCATTGGGAACAACAATTTCATTACACGGTATGTTGAGATTGGCAGCTCGTTTCCTTCAGGAAGCATTTCTTTCAACAAAGTCAACAATGAAGTGAAGCTTTTTTCTCTCCATCTATTGTTAGCTTTCAACTTATACAATCTCAACACAACGCTAAGCTTCATAAACTTAGCACAACCTGTGTATAACAGTATCTCAACATCATGCACAATGTTTCTAAAGATAGGAGGTGGATCAGTGTGCTCTACCCTACAACTATCCATCATCGCATCAACGATGTCTACTGGAATTGGTTCATTCACATCTATGTCATCGGAGGCAATTTCTTCTTCCACCCAAGCACTGCTATCGACATCCACTGGTTTCGAGTTTGAAATCTCTCCATGCCAGTGCCATTCTGTATAGCTTTGTACAATCCCGTTGCACATGACATGACTTTTGATTTTTATCACCAGTGCTGAATTTCAAGTTTTTACCGCAATGCCTACATGGATAGTAGAACCTATCTCCAGGTACTTTCCTATGTTCCTCGGCAAATCTAATAAACTGATCAAGACTAGATATAAACTCTGGGGTGCAGCGATTGCGAATGGACATCCATGATCTATCCATTCTATGATCAAATAGAAAACAAGTATATATCAGGATAAGATTAGGGTCTTGGATGGGTTTCTAGGCCAACAAACACATGTGATGTCATTCTTATATATAATAAATGTGTACCACCTATCCCATCCTTGAACACCTAATCTCACTAGTAAGTGTATAATGTGTATTGGGTTTTCAAGAAAATTTCGGCAGCATTTCTCCGCTGTTCTCTAAGTACATATGTACTTAGAGAGAAAATGGGGAAATGCTACCGAAATTTTCTCAAAAACCCAATTCACATTATACGCTTACATCCTAAGTGAGATTAGGTGTTCAAGAACAGTCCCAAACTGGGGACTATCCAAGATTTACTCCTAATAAGTAAATCTTGGATGGGTTTCTAGGCCAACAAACACAATAATAGATATGTACATGTTAGGGTTTCATCACAATTGATGTTAGGGTTTCATCACAATTGATGTTAAGATTTCATCAATGTTAGGGTTTAATCAAATCAAATTAGGATGCTAGAATGGACAAGTTTAAATCTTATTTCAACATGCATCACAATTTACTGAATTAGGTCAAGCATTAGGATTAGAAGCACAAATATATGCAAGCAAAAGATTTGTTCGTACCCTAGGATTTACATAAAGCATTACATAAAGATTTGTTCATATCCTTACCAATAGCAAGCACAGCCGTGGCTAGCGTGGAGAAGAGCATCGGCGACGGTGTGAGAGCAACGAGCAGAGAAGGAGGCGGCGAGCGGCGAGCAGAACGACACCCGGAGAAGAGCAGAGCAGAGTGACGAGTAGCAGTGGTAGTGAGCGGCGACAACAGGAGAAAGAGGATGCAGCGGCGGCGACGGCGAGCAGAGGCACACCAGCAGCAGTGGCGGTGAGCAGCAACGGGGATCGTCGGGCAATTTTAGGCGAGCGGTGAGCAGCAGAGAAAATTATCACGATGAAACAGAAGAAAGGGGAAGAGTCGGGTGATCGTGGGTCTATTAAGTTTGTAAAAGGCATCGGTTGTCTACAAAATTGACACCTAAACCTCTTAAGCGTCGGTTGATAGTAAAAACCGACGTCCAATTAGACAATCTTTGCCCTAAATTATTTGGCGGGAACCATTATCAGCGTCAGTTATCAAAGGATATTTGACACCAAAATTAGAACTTTTCGTGCAAATTTTCATCTTATATAGGCGTCGGTTAGTAGTTAAAAAACTGACGCTGTATGTGACACTTTTTTTCCGCTCGAAAATTGGATTTCGCGGGCGATTTTAGGCATCGGTTTGTTTTACCTAGCCGACGCTGAATACAAAGCGGTACCCGTGTCTGGCTGGTCTTCGAATATAGACATCGGATTTACTAAATATCCGACATGGAATGTTATAGGCGTCGATTTGTTTAAATAACCGACGCCCAAAAAAGCGACATTGAATGCTGTTTTTGTAGTAGTGTCAATATTATTTCAAATATTCAAATGTAACATCCCTGACCTGGGTTATTCCTTAACCCTAGGTGTTTTACTTAATAAAGTTAATTATATTCTTTCCCTTATTTCTTGAAAAGTAATTAAGGTTCAAGGGGAACTTATGTTTCAATTTTAGTCCTTTTCGAATAATGTTGAAACATTGTTTTGCTTGTTTTGGACTAAAATGCAAATTATCCAAGTTGAGGGGTTAAATTGCAAATTTTACATGATAAGATGTTCCTCATGTGTTGAAGCATCATGATATTGAAGATGATGCAGAGGTAAGGCTTGTGGTAGCCTGAGTACCAAGAAAGAGCTGAAAAAGCAATGGTTGTGCATTAAAACCTAGTTTTGGTGTAATGTGCAATTTACCCAAAACCTAGGGTTCAATATGCAAATTACTACGTCAAAATAGTCCCTAATTTTTCTTGTAATCATGTAGAGCAAAGAAAATGAGGGGGGCGCCTCATTTGGATCACTTTGTAGGAGAGAGAATCTTGATATTAAAATAATCAAGATTTAAGCATAAATTGGAACTTTACTTCAATTTAAAGCAAAAATAAATATATTAATTGAAGAGCCCTTCAACCAAAAGGAGAGGGATGGTTTTGAAAAATAATGGACGACCATTTTCCTTGCAAAGGAACAAAAATATCTCAAGCAAGTGGATAACCCACTCACATTATTAAAAGAAAAAGAAATATCCACTAACTTATGTATATTATTATTATAAGGGTTAAGGTGCTTAATTTGTTTTCCTTTAATTCATGGATAATTGAGTGGAATATGAGTAAAATGGTATATCCTCGTAACCAAGGAAGTTAAGGGGGGAAAGTGGCAAGGAAACGGAGGAGATAATCCCTACTTTCTCTCTCTTAAATGAATTTTCAATAAAATTCATATATATGCTCCTTTATCCATGAGTTGAAAGGGAATTTCGAATCCACTTTCACTTCTTACTTGCAAAAATGACCAACAGGAGGAATACCCCAACCTGTTGGTAAGCTTCTTGACCTTCGTTTACCTTGATTCCATGGTGGAAATCGAAAATCAATGCATGATTTCTTCATATCTCGATCCCATCTTCAATTCTAACCATTACTTTTCACTCAAAGCTTGAGGACAAACCTTGGGATAGTGAAAGGAGTTGCATCCACCATTTTTGATGTGAGATTTAAGCTTTAAATCTCAATTGGAGGCGGGTTTTATAACTTGAACCCTTGAACTTTGTTATTGATTCCATATCTTTATCAATTGTTGATTCCTTCATTATTCCCGAAATTTTATTTGAATGATTGGTGAAATCACCATGGAAATTACAACAAGTTTCGTGGGTTTGTAGATTTAAGATGATGATGTCATCTTAAGAACACACCTCAAAATGAGCAACCGGTTTTCAAAATCGATTGAGTTAATTCGGTTACAAAACCGAATAGATAATTGATTTCAAGACCGAATGGGTAATTGCTCTCAAGATCAAATAGGTAATTGATCTTAAGACCAGTTGGAGATACTTTCTGATGTAGTTGGACGTTGATCCAATGGTCCTAATTGATTGGTTGAAGGAAACCCTAGATGCCCAAACAGTTTCAAAACCATTTGGTGTTGAAATGCCAAAACCGAATGGAGATCTAAAGTGATCGAATCGTTTGGAGATTTAAGGTGATGATTGATCCATTGATCCAATGGTTGATAATAATGATTATCAATGATATGTACAAAGGTTGAAATCCTAAAGTACCTAGATGATCAGTACCTTTAGAATGGTTAACCCTAAAAGCTTATGAAAGCAATGTCTCAATACACTATGTCAACCATAGTTGTACATATTTGATTGAAAGGTTGATGTAACCTAATCAAGTTGAGTGGATGATAGAAAGGAATTCATAAATGAGTATTAATTATGAAGAATATGTGATTAGGGTATGATCCTTAGTAAAGAGATCATGGAACCCTAATCGAGTGGGTTAATAAGCCATAATCCTAAAAGTTGGGCAATCCTGAGTGAAACCCTAGTCTAGAGTAATGATGTAACCCTAATTTAGGGTGATGATATAATAAACCCTAATTATGGGTAATGGAAGATGAAACCCTAATTGGGATAAATAGTAAACCCTAATTATGGGTAATTGAATGGAAACCCTAATTAGGATGAATAGCAAATCCTAATTGTGGATAATTGAATTTAAACCCTAATTGAGGGTGATGTCATGTGAAACCCTAATTGAGGATGATTCCATGTGAAACCCTATGCAATGGTATGATGAGGAGACCTAATATAGGGTGAAGGTATGTGAAACTCAAATTTTGAGTTATAATAAGTGAAGCCCTAATCTTAGGCAATGTGATGATAAACCATAACCCTAATAAGAGAACCCTAATGATAAAATAGTGGGTATTACCTTATAAAGATGAAACATCTCAAATGGTTGATCATAGGCAAATTTATAGTAATCAATTCCTTAACCTGAAATGAGTCCATATCATTGAAGATAGTTGGACTATTCTTGTGTGTGACCTATGCACTTTATGGTAAAAGTGATAGGTTAGTGGATGAAAACATTTTTTGGTCGGTCAAAAATCCTGTTGCTATAAAATTTCCAAAAACTTCGGGTACAAAGACATGTGCCCCAATTACAAACAGGGATGAACCATCCGAAAAGAAATAGTGGATGAAAACATTAAGATGGGAAATACCTTAATCCAAGATAATTTGATAACTCAAGTAAGTTGGAAGTGGGGAGGAAAGTGATACATCAAGATATGATTGATATCACTTTTAGCATCCCAAGGTTGATAAGCATTGATGTACCTCAAATCCAATATACTTGGATAGGAAACACATGAAGTATGTTATGTAAATTGTTACAATGAATTGTAATGAGTTTGATATACTTTGATAAGAATAGGCTAATATACCTTGAGAATGGGGTTAAGCTAAACTAATGAGTATGATGTAATCATACCATGATAAGGATGAGAAATAAACTCATACCTTGTATTGATAATCATTTAATGATAAATGTTAAAAGTAATAAACATGATTGAATACTTAAGATGTTAATGGATTCTCCTAGAGGTGTGGAGCAATATATTAAGGTTGATTTGATAAATATGAAATCCTAATTAATGTGAGATGGGAAACCCTAACCCTAAATTGGGTAATGGGACATGAGAAACCCTAATGTGACGTGAATAGTAAGCCCTAACCCTATTGAGGGAATAGTGGTGTTACTATTATATTACATGAGGTGATATGTTATTGTTGCCTAGTGAGAGGTGACAAGATGTGTAATGGCCTTGTGAGCCATATGATTAGATGTTGCCTAGTGATAGGTGACAATATGTTTAATGGCCTTGTGAGCCATATTATTAGATGTTGCCTAGTGAGAGGTGACAAGATATTTTATGGGCCTTATGAGCCATGAGAACAATTGTGGAATAGTGAAAGGTACCAAGATGATTATAAAAGTTTATTGTAAGAAATGATAACATTTTAATAAACTTAATAAAAGGAAAAATTGTATTCAATAAAGAATGTGAAAAGCTATGAAGGCTAACCTCAGGGTTCAGAGCCTAGAGAAGGATGTGATGATCAATGATGAGTTAAATGAATTTATATCCCATGATCTGTGTAATCAGAAGTGGTTAGAGTCCACTGCCTGGCTGTGTAATCAGGAGTAGTTAGAGTCCACTGCCTGGATGTGTAATCAGGATTGGTTAAAGTCCAATACCTGGCAGAGGCATGAAGCCTGTAATCAGGAGTGGTTAGAGTCCACTGCCTGGCTGTGTAATCAGGAGTGGTTAGAGTCCACTGCCTGGCTGTGTAATTAGGATTGGTTAAAGTCCAAAACCTGGCAGAGGCATGAAGCCTGTAATAAGGAGTGGTTAGAGTCCACTGCCTGGCTGTGTAATCAGGAGTGGTTAGAGTCCACTGCCTGGCTGTGTAATCAGGATTGGTTACAGTCCAATACCTGGCAGAGGCATGAAGCCTGTAATAAGGAGTGGTTAGAGTCCACTGCCTGGCTGTGTAATCAGGAGTGGTTAGAGTCCACTGCCTGGCTGTGTAATTAGGATTGGTTAAAGTCCAATACCTGGCAGAGGCATGAAGCCTGTAATCAGGAGTGGTTAGAGTCCACTGCCTGGCTGTGTAATCAGGAGTGGTTAGAGTCCACTGCCTGGCTGTGTAATCAGGATTGGTTAAAGTCCAATACCTGGAAGAGGCATGAAGCCTGTAATCAGGAGTGGTTAGAGTCCATTGCCTGACTGTGTAATCAGGATTGGTAGAGTCCAATGCCTGGAGGTGTAATCAGGATTGGTTAAAGTCCAATACCTAGAAGAGGCATGAAGCCTATAACCAAGGGATTGGCATAGTCCAATGCCTAGATAGAATATGATTATGTATACTCTTATGTCTGGAATAATTCAATATTTGTTTAGCAGATTGGCTAAGGCCAACAGATGAAAACAAGAATGAATCATGGGTGACATATTAGGATAATAAGGAAAAGCTTGAGATGATGAAATGATATGGTAGATAAATGATATACATGTTCTTCCTATTCCTTATTAAGAGGATAGATGATTTATTATTCTATCACAAATAGTTGCAATGCTTTAAAAGATGAGAATGCTTTAAACTGCTTATCCTCTGCCTAGTTTTATATCATTAAACTGCAATAATAATGTTTTTGGCAGAGAGTTATATCTCTCACTGGGGCAATTACAATTGTCTCACCCCCATGGGATCCAACATTTTTTAGGTGGACAAGCACAGAGGAGACTGAGAATATCTTGCAGAGGAAGAACATCAATAGCAGCAAGGACAGCAGTGACAACTCAGGTTGAGTGTACCGTCTGTCATGTCTTGTAGATAGAAGTCCTATATGTCATCTCTGTACTCTCAGGTCCTCGGAGTTATTAGTTAGTTCTTTTAATGTATCGATCTAAGATTTTGGCTTGATGCCTTGAGATTTTGTGTTGCTTAAGTATAATTCTGACAAAGTAATTATTGTATATAACTCTCGAGAAGAGATAGTACATGTGATATGCTTATGAACCAGGATGTAGATGATATACATTGGTTCTTGATAAAAGAGTTTTCCTGTATATGGACCTCTTTGCAAAAGGTTTAAATTTTTAGTGATTTTTGTTAATCCGCTGCGAATGATACGCTTCCGCGTTAATTAATCTTGTTTTTGTGAGTTGGATGCAACATCAAATGTCATCCTTATCCTAATTGTCACGTCAACCAAACTGTAAATATTTTGAAACTCAAGTCATTATCTCATCATAGGTTAATAAACATAACGTAACTCACACAATCATATTTTATTAACTTCGAATCCATTATTTGACCAAATCAAATCCATGCATCTTTACTCAAATTTATTATGCTAACAAAATTTGGACTAACTCTAACTCTCCTAACGTCTTATAACTCAAAAAGTATCCTGAACACTATAATGGTTTTATTCTACATTTACCCCTTATAGTCCAATAAACACTAATTGGGCTCAAATTGGGACCAAAATTAATGAGTTGAATTCATGGGTTCGTTTAAAGATATATATAGGATTCATTACCATTGATTGTATTTAATTTAATTATTTAATCCTTTGGAATATTACACTTATGTCCACTTTATGGAGATTTTTTGCTTGGTGTTCAGCCGATCTAACCATGAAGCTACCCACCTTAGAGATTTACTAAATTTCCTATATCATGCCCCACTTTACAAATCCACATTAACCAAGTGATGCTTACTTTATGGAAAGAAAAGGCTTATGCATCTTCACCATCAAAGTCTAGGGTCACATATCTTGTAAAATCTCTTCATCCGTAGGAGTAATATCATTGATCAATATGACCTCAATTATCTTTCAATCAACAAAATAAAGTATAGGTCCGCTATATAACTTTGACATGTGTTATGGGTTCTAGTTAGTAAATCATTAAGTCTCAGTCACAATTAACATTAAGTCCCTAGTATCAACACTGTTTGTGGTATCTCCTAATATATATTGTGAATCTATATATCTATAGGTGTCATTTATCATCACACCCATCAAGAACCTCACTACTATATATGTATCGTTGGGTGAACAAATAGACAATAAGTCCTTGAATCTCAAAATATTCATTTTGCAACTATCATGTGGTTGGTATCTAGGCCCTAAACTATTAAGAAAACAAGAGGTCATGTCACATGTTGAAATTTGGGTAACACTTAGAATTCAACCTAGGCTTTGATTGGTTTAGTGTAAGTTATAAGTTTTGTGGAACTCTTTTTTTGGGAACTCTAGTTCAATTTTTGGAACTTAAGTTTCATTCACTTCCATGTGATTGGTTTGTTGTAAGTGTACATATGGAAATTTAATAAAATTTTGTTAATTTTATTGTGTGATACATAAAAAGTAAGGACAACAAAGAATTAAAGAAAAAGTTATATCTGTGACTAATCATAATAGTTTTAACCATAATAACATCAACAAGTGATCATGATGTGGATGTTGTTCCTTTAAAAATATTTTAATGAATTATAATTTTTATAAAAATATTGTGATTCGAATCATATTATGATATTTTAATTTCACTTTGTATGTATAAACTATTGTAATGATATGTACATTTTATGTGTTTGTAACTATTAGTTTTGTTCCATCATTATTTAGAACAATATTTCAATATTAATTTTAAGTATATTTTTTGTGTACGATTATAGTTCTTTATCATTTTTGACATTATATTATTTAAACATAAAGTATAAAAATATGTTAGGGAAATCACATTTTATGTCACACGGTGCAGTGCAATTACTTTTTTGTAGTGTTCATATATTTTTCACTTTATTGACCACATTGATAATAGTAGTTGTAGTATAAAATATTACATGGTGTTGCTTATATTGTATAGTGTTTTGTCATATTATTGTATGATTATGGAAATAAACCATATCCACACCTCTAACATTCCTAGTCATAAATATTTTACATGTCATTTATGAAGAATGAAAAATATATTGTATATGAAATGTTGTTAATTATTCCAGAACTCATTTTCTGCTCTTTTTAAGAAGGAACTCAGGAACTCTATTTTGTATGCAACTCTGTAACTCACCAAAACTGAAGTTCTAGTAATTACTTTAAACCAATCATGAAAAACTACTTTAGGAACTCCAGTTCATAAATTTTCCAGACCAGTTATTGCAAACCAATCAGAGCCTTAGACAAGACACTTATTCCAAATATATACCATATTCCCAATTTACTTTAAAACCAAACTCTAAACAAATCATGAGTTGAATCTTCAATTAGTGTAGTAAACCAAAAAGAATATTGAACACTATGAATGTCTAGAGAATAATATTACTCAATGACATATACATTCAAGTTGCTAATCTTATGGATGAGATCATATGGATGTTAAGAGTACGTATACATATTCTCATTGTGTCCTTGATCGTTTGTTATTGTGGAAGCTTGATAGACAACAATAACACCTAAGATCAGAGTGAGTTGATTGATGACTAAATCTCATTAGTCATGATATGACAATATCAAACCAAGCACATAGATACATGTTAGAGAATAGTGTATCAGACAGAACCACCTTGAGAGTGACACATGGTTGAGGTGGTCACAGTCATCTCTCATAGTGAAGGTGGGGATAGTGATTCTTAGACCTAAAATCACTACACTTGTCACATGTCATTGGGTACGATTTGATATCATCAAACACAGTCTTGAAATATGGGTTTTTATAAAGGTGATGATTGGATGACTTTGACACATCAGGATAGAATGTGAGTGCTAGATATGGGATTTGACCCTCCTACTAGAGTATGATTTCTTGGCCATTTAATTAGCGAGATTGAGAAATGCATGAACATGCACATGTGAATTAATATATGATATTGAGGTCACATTATCTTTGATAGTCTTCTCTTAGTTCAAGGAAAATGGATTGAACATTGAGAGGATGAACTTCCATGCCTCGGGTTCATCCTGGATACCAGATACAGAGGAATTATACAACCACTACAACACCTTACATAGATTGTAGGTTGAAGTTGTTCTTTAACTTTCCATTCACTTGGGTAGCACTGGTGTGCGACTAGGCACCACTCTTTGCTTGTGATGTCTTATGGACATTCACTGCCAATGTGATATGGGACCTATAGGGTCACACATAGGAGCTCATCTAGAAGAGGAGTTTGATCTTAAATGACAAATGGATTGATTACTAAAGTGTTTAGGTATTCATTTCACGCAACAGATCAATGGATTGGGTAGTTGGTGTGGCAAATGACCATATCACTAGGTGAGATGACCGTTTGGGCATACCACATGGGCGTGTCAAGTGTTGAGATGGCTGTTTGGGCTGTCAAGCTAATCAGACATCGAATTGACTAAGTTCTACCCTTGAACCAAATAGTTCAATGTGACTGAACTGATCGACTCACCAGATGGGCATCTGGGTGAGTGATATGGGTGTCTCGCCTGGGTGAGATGACTCGATTGGGCCGAACGAAGGTTCAGGATGTTTCCTGAATAGTTTCAATTGCACATACTTGGATTGCAAGTAAATTAATATGTAATATTAATTGGAATAAAAAATGCCAAATTCATATCCAATTGGGAAACCGTTTGGTAGTGCGAGAAGATGTCTCATACATCATAAGACCATTTGGGTGTTCCACATAATCGTTTGGCATCTCGCAGGTTGTGAAAGTTCAAGTTCAAGTTCAAGTTCAAGTTCAAGTTCTTCCAGTCCTTTCCACTCCCATACAATGTCGTACATACTGGGAACCCTGACCCTAACCTCGCCCATAAAAGGAGGGGTACTGGGGGATTCCCAAGACACAATAGATACAACTGAGAATCAGTTCATCTGACAACTATTATACTCTATGATTGTGGTAGCTAAGAGAGCCCAGCCAAGTCCTTCCCGACAGAGAGGGATAGCCAACATGAGAGAACAACTGAGAAGTTGCCATTGTGGGAGAGCAGATTGGTGACTAGTACACCAACGGGAGGGACAAATCCTTCCTGCCCATTCTTGGTGAATGACAAGAGTTCAAGTTGGTCCATGAGGACTAATCTAGAGGCAGGAGCCCTTTGGATGCTGCTCAAAGAGCAACATCAGTCTACAGTCTATGGTGAGACTACATGAGCGCTATAGAAGCTATTCGTGTTCGCCATTCATGGTGAAGACAAGGAGTTGCACAACCACCATCCAAGTGCAACTAGTAAGTAGTTGCAAAGAAGTGAGTTTTGTCACTGAACTTGCTCTAGGACCAGGTATAACTCACTAAATTCATCCTTCCTATTTCACAGTAGTTGACACGATCTTGCTATTATGGGAATACATATATATAATTTTTTTGTTTCTGCTACTATACTCTGTGTCTGTATTTCCCAACAGTGGTATCAGAGCCACATCAATTTACTATGTTTTAGGATAATCGATATGATCATATTTTTAGTTTTATCATTTATTTATTGCATATGATGTGAATATTTAAACTACTCTCATATGTGTATCTGATCAAAGACCATATAATCTCAAACTTATATATATAGAGTCAGGCTAGAATACACTCGAGTGTATTTAGAGCAGAATACACTCAAGTAGTTTTTCATGATGCAATTTTTTTTTCAAAAATATAATCCATTGATCATCTTAAACATCTAGTGAATAGCTCATACACAAAATTTGAGCACATTTGGACATTTATGGGCCATGTTATAAAGATCGTAAAAATTATGCATTTCAAATTATTTTCGTGCGTCAATTTTGTTGCCCTTGGATGAGTGACTTACACTCATTCAAATGGGCTCAAAATTTGTATGTATCCTAGTTATAGTATGACGGTGAAAATCAATGGTTTATATTAATAAAAAACAGTCTAGGTATGCAAACACACTTGAGTGTATTTGTGCGATCTGTACACTCGAGTGTATTCTAGCCTAACTCTCTCTCTCTCTCTCTATATATATATTCACATCTCATATATATATATATATATATATTCACATCTCATATATATATATATATATTCACATCTCATAACAAGCACTATTTGAAGAGATGAATAATCAAGAACATTTTGAGATTCTTACAAGATCATATAAGGATTCAACCTCGTAATCATTGTATTGATAGCGGATGGTCTTCAAGTTTTACGCTTTTGGGATCAACCTTTCTCCCATTATTTACCCCCTGTAGACACAAACTCAATCATGGTCGTGAACTCCTTGAAGGATATGAAGCCATCACCATCAAGGTCGATGGCGTTGATCATCCTTTGGCACTTGGCCAAGGTACTAGCTGTGATGCCCTTATCCGTGCTGGTGACCATGCCCAATACGTTACTTAGCCCCTAAGTCGTGATAAGACCGTCACTGTCCTGGTTGTATATAGAAAATGTCTGCCGTAGCATGGAATCATCGTCCTCCTCAGCATTGTTTTTCTCCTCCAACATGAGGGTCTTGAACTCGTCAAAGTCCATGGACCCATCGTCGTTGAGGTTCACGACTTGCATGGTATCCTCCATGGATCATTCTGGTATTATGTCGGAGGACGCATGGAGGGCGGACGCAAGCTCAACAGAGGAGTTCTTCATGTCTCCATCAGAATCAAGAGCGGAGAAAATATGGAGAAGGTCCTTTATGGGGCCGGGTTCGGCATGAGAGTCCTTGTGGGTGTGGTCCTTTGCGGTAGGGATAGATGTAGGAGTACTGTTGCTGTCGTTGCTGTTTCCATTGCCGAATGGCAAACTATCTGCAAGTTGGGTTTTGTCCTGTCGGCATATGCCAAGCCAGAGAGAATCCAAGAAGCCCATGGTGCAAACTTACTTTCTCAAGGGGTAGGGATGCTAAGTTCTGTGAAAGGTCTAGGGTTTAGTGTCAGAAGAATAATGGTAATGCTATATATATATATATATATATATATATATATATATATATATATATATATATATATAAAGTCAGGCTAGAATACACTCGAGTGTATCCAGAGCGGAATACACTCAAGTAGTTTTTCATGATGCAATATTTTTTTTGAAAATCTAATCCGTTGATCTTATTAAACATCTCGTGAACAACTCATACGCAAAATTTGAGCACATTTGGATATGTATAGCTCATGTTATGAAGACCGCAAAAATTATGCATTTCAAATTAGTTTCGCGCGTCGATTTTGTTGCCCTTGGATGAGTGACTTACACTCATCCAAATGGGCTCAAAATTTGTATGTAGCCTAGTTATAGTATGACGGTGAAGATCAATGGTTTACATTTTGCAAAAAATAGTCTTGATATGCAAACACACTTGAGTGTATTCATGCGATCCGTACACTCGAGTGTATCCTAGACTGACTCTCTCTCTCTCTCTCTCTCTCTCTATATATATATATATATATATATATATATATATATATATATATATATATATATATATATATATAGTCAGGCTAGAATACACTCGAGTGTACAGATCGCACCAATATACTCAAGTGTGTTAACATATCAAGACTATTTTTTTGCAAAATTTAAACCATTGATCTTCACCGTCATACTATAACTAGGCTACATACAAATTTTGAGCCCATTTGGATGAGTGTAAGTCACTCATCCAAGGGAAACAAAATCGACGCGCGAAACTAATTTGAAATGCATAATTTTTGCGGTCTTTATAACATGACCTATAAATGTCCAAATGTGCTCAAATTTTGCATATGATCTATTCACAAGATGTTTAAGAAGATCAATGGATTAGATTTAAAAAATATATTACATCATGAAAAACTACTTGAGTGTATTCGACTCTGAATACACTTGAGTGTATTCTAGACTGACTCTCTCTCTCTCTCTATATATATATATATGCAATTTACATGCGTCGCTCTAAAAGTTGTTGTGATAGTGGATGTGTAGCGTGGTTGTGGCCTAAACTTTATATCTCTGTGTGGTTGGATGGTTTGGTTCTTTTTATCTCAGTCTTCATACCGAGCCTCTACTTCCGTCTTCGCAATGTGTAATACTTTCCTTCCTTTGCTCCCCTCGAATATAACTCAAGGTTCCTCTTATTCAACACAATAAAGTAGCTTTAGGATGTTTCTTTTCTTGCAACGACGTTGAAGATGTTCATCTCCAGTTGAGACGACCAGTTCGTGAGATGAGATAAATGTCTGGAGGACCATGAAGGATAGATTGATGGAACCAAACGACTGCCTGGTGGACATAACCGACCGTTTGGAAGGAGTGCAAACATCAGTTGAAGAGGAGGCCAGCAAAGCATCCCAGAAGGCCCAACCAACCGTCTGGAAGGAATCTAAACATCGGTTGGGCAAGAGGACCAACCGACTGGCCAAGAGGCAAGATGGTCAGTTCAAGGGTTGAAATCATCTACCTAATTTGGAAAGCACATGTCAACAAAAACAACAAGTTCATACATATGATGTGATGATTGACCTAGGTGGTAGTAATTCCTTGTGGCTCTAAGGAAATACAGTAGACATGGCCATAACCATCACTTTTTCATTTTATATTGCATGATTACGTTGTGGGATATAGCATGTAAGAGAACACAATTCATCAAAAATCTCTCCCGTGTACATCTACCCTAACTGCTGCGGCGACTAGGGTTGACAGTGGTGGGCTACCCTATCTCTCCATATTGGTTACCTTTTCTTGCAGGTCCAAGGCTGTGTAGTTCTTCATGGACTTTGGTTATAGAAGATGTTGGAGGAGATAACCGAGAGGTGCGCGTGACTGGGAATCTTGGACGAGGAAGAGGATGTGTTAGAGCTATCAAATGACAAAAAAGAGGACATGGATGAACATATTGAACTAGCCCTCACGTCAAAACTGTTAACAGATCAAACATACAATTTCTGGGTGTTAAAACAGACGTTAACCCTAGCCTGGTCTCTTAAGCACAAGGTGGTGTTCAAGCAGATAGATCTGGAAGTCTTCATTATTCAATTTATGCACTAGAAGGACAAACACAAAGTCCTGGACAGGGGGCCATGGCATTTTGACAACTGACTACTCTTGACGAAGGAAGTGGATGATGGCGATATCTCAGGGAGTATCGTATTCAAAGAATGCATCTTTTGAGCCAGATTATATGGGATATCATTGGGCCAGAGATCAGAGACAACGATCACAGCTATATCTGAACGCAATGGCAAAGTAGTTGAGGTCGACATGGAGGAATTGGGGTGGGAAGCATCAGTCCGGGTCAGAGTGGGAATTGATATTACAAAACCATTGAGAAGGATGCAAAAGTTCAAGGACAAAGGAGGGAAGATTGTCAGTGTAGAGATCAAATAGGAGAGACTGCCAAACTATTGCTATTTGTGTGGAAAGTTGGACCACATTGACAGAGACTACCCACAGGATGATGAGGATGAGGAAGTGCTGAGAGGCTGGGGAACATGGCTACATGTGTCACTGAGGAAACCTAGGGTCTTGGTAAAAGAGGAGTTCTTGGGGGAGGATTCAACAAAGAAGAAGCTGGTGTTCCATGTCAAACAAGAGGCAAAAGTGAGGGGGAAAGACGATGGGGGGAAAGGGATGATAGGGATGACAATATGGAGGATTTTAATACTGATGGGGTAAGATCACGACTGATAGGTGGTTTGAACATAAGGAAAGAACTAGAGAGGAGCACTACGGGGGAAGGTAGAATGATAGAAGATGGACAAGGGAGTAATCTGATTCCTGAGAAGAGTAAAGAGTGTGATACGTGTATGGAATCAGGTGTGCAAGGTAAGGGGAAAGACTCATGACAGACAGGGGACGGGAGGGATCACACCGTGTTGAACAAGCCAGGATAGGGGTCTGTATCTAAAGATAAGGGTTCAGGGAAGATAGTTTATGCAGTAGGAAAGCAATCAATAAGCAAAAGTCAAGCCAGCAAGCCAAGGCAGAATATGGGTCCAATGGGAATAAGAGTTTAGGAGCACAATGTCAGTACCATTATTGCAACTTTAAACGAGGCTCTTAGCCAAGGGGATTTTGGATTGGAAGGCAGGGAAGGAGTAAGGGGTGAGTATCAAGATCTCAGGTTCAGTAATGGTATGGTTAATGAATGCAGACAAACCAGAGGGCAGAAGCTGAAGGTAGCAACAAACAGGATGGACAAAACAAGGGACAGTAGATCGAGACAGAACAAGGCCAAGAAGAAACCCAAGATCCTTCATCGGTTGATTAGAGAGGAAGCTCATGTGGATAGTGAAATTGAAGAGGATCCAGGTGGCAAAATAGGGAAGAGGAGTCTGGAGGAAAGTACAATTAATATGGAAGTTGATGGAGACCTCAGTCACATATTTGTCCTTAAGCAGAAATGTGTGCCAAGAAATAAGGATGTTGATGACCAAACGGCCGGATGACATCAAGTAGCGGGAACTGGTGTGGACCAGGCCCATGAACAACAATGAATATCTTAAGATGGAATTGTTGAGGATTGGGCAATTTCGACACAAAAAAAGCTCTCCAATCTTGGTGTTAGAGAGAAAGTCCCAATCTAGTTTTCATTTCGGAAACCAAAATTGCTGATGTAAAGTTGGAGGAAGCAAAATGTTTTTGTGGTTTTACTAAAGGCGTATGTATCTCAAGTCAAGGAAAATCTGGGGGGCTGGGTCTATGGTGGAAGAATGTTATGGTAGAGGTGGTTAACTACTCTCAACATCACATGGAGAGTATTATTTAGGAAGGAGAAAATACACAAAAGTGGAGAGCCATTGGCATTTACGAATGGTCAGAGCAGCAATACAAATTCCAGACATGGGACCTGATGAGGCGTATTAAAAGCAGCAGTGATCTGCCAATAGTTTTCTTCAGAGATCTTAATCAGATAATATCAAATGAGGAAAAGTTTGGGGGTCCCCCTAGACAGGACAAGTGGATGCATGACTTCAGAGATGCTATAGATGATTGTGCTCTGCTGGATCTCAGTTTTTCTGGATGTCCATACACGTGGGAGAAGGGTAGGACTATGGAGACTCTGGTAAGAGAACGTATGGACAAAGCTATGGCAACTTATGAGTGGCGTGCTCTTTTTTCTTTCTGTAGAGTGATTCACCTTACAGTTTATGAGTATGATCATGCACCTATAGTGGTCATCACAGACAGAAGAATGAACAAGAAGAAGAGGAGAAGGGAGAAATATTTTGCTTTTGAGCCATTATGGGCAGAGGAGGAGGGACGGGAAGAAACACTGGAAGCTTATTGGGAGAGACCGACTAGGGGAGGACTTACTGAAAAATTAATCAGATGTGGAGAAAAGTTGACTATCTGGGTTGACAATTCCTTTGGGGATATTAAAAAGAAAATCAAAGATGTTGAACAAAGACTGGGACAAGAATAGTAGAAACCTCCTAACAAAAATACTCTCAGGCAATGTGAAGATCTGGCAAAGCAGCTCCAATACTAGCATCACAAAGATGATGAATATTGGTGGGAAAGAGCGAGAGTGAAGGAGATGAAGTCCGGTGATAAAAATACTGCATATTTTAATCATAAAACACCGCAAAGGAGGAAAAGGAACCAGATTGACAGCCTCAGAAACCAGCAAGGAGTTGTTGTTATAGAGGACGATGACATCAAGTGGGAAATTTTATCTTTCTATGAGACGCTTTTCAGCACAAGTTCACCATCGAAATTTGAAAGCACGGGGAGAGGCCTTACAAAGAAAGTTTCCACAAGGATGAATGAGCTTCTAGAGAAGGACATTATAGAGGAGGAGATTCATAGTGCTCTCAAGTGTATGCATCCTAACAAGGTGCCTGGCCCGGATGGACTTAAGCCCATGTTCTTCCAAAAATATTGGCATGTGGTAGGGAGGGATGTGGATAATTACATTAAGGGGTGGTGGAAAGGAGAAGAGGATATCAGTTTGCTGAATTCCACTTTGGTTGTTCTTATACCCAAGGTAGAGAAACTGGTGGAGCTAGCTGAGTACAGACCCATTAGTTTGTGCAATGTGGTATATAAGATTGCCTCTAAAGTTATGGCCAACCGGCTTAAGCCTTTTATGGATGATCTGGTTTCTAAAAATCAAAGTGCCTTTGTTCCAAGAAGAATGATTACTAATAACGCATTGGTGGCTTTTCAGTTTTTTCACAAGATGAAATATGAAGCAAAGGGCGCCAGGGGTAATGTGGCACTAAAATTGGACATGTCTAAAGCTTAAGATCGTGTCGAATGGAGTTTTCTAGACTTTGTTCAACAAAAGTTGGGGTTTGGTATGAAGTGGAGGTCAAAGGTCAAGGAATGTGTCTCCTCACTTAATTTCTCTTTCGCCATCAATGGTAACATGTCCAAAAAGATCATACCTGCCCGAGGACTTCACCAGGGTGACCCTCTTTCCCCATATCCTTTTATTTTATGCGCAGAAGCTTTTTATACCTCTATCTCTCTTTCTTTACGGGAGAACTCCATCCATGGTATTAAATCCAGCAGGAGTGGTCCTCGTATATCACACCTTTTCTTTACAGATGACAACATTCTTTTTGTAAGAGCTATAAGGGATGAATGCTTGTACTTAGCTAAGATCATTAGCCAGTATGAACAGGCATCGGGACAAAAGATTAATTTATTCAAGATGGAAGTAGATTTTAGCAAAGGAGTGACATTCCAGAAGAAAAGTGATCTGAAGAATTTACTATAGGTCAAAGAGGTGGACAAACATGCAAAGTATCTTGGACTACCAACATCCATAGGTAGATCAAAGAAACAAATTTTCAGCTATATCAAGGACATGATCTGGAGAAAGATGCAGGGTTGGAAAGAGAAACTTGTATCCAAGCTAGGAAAGGAAGTCCTCATAAAGGCTATAGCACAGGAGATTCCCTCTTATTTGATGAGTATTTTTCAGCTACCAGTGGGCCTTCTTAATGAGATCCAAAGATGCATTACCAAATTCTGGTGGGGCACAAACGATATGAGGAGAGGTATTTCATGGATGAGTTGGGCCCAACTGTGTAAACTGAAAAGAGACGGGGGCTTGGGATTTAGAGATATGCATGCTTTCAATCAAGCCCTTTTGATAAGACAATTATGGAGGATGTTGACATATACAAAATCCCTAGCTTACGAAGTCTTGAAAGCAAGATACTTTCCAAGAACGTCTGTTCTAGAGGCAACACATGGCCATAATCCGAGTTTTACATGGAGAAGTTTATGGGAAGCCAAACCAACTATGCTAGAAGGAGTACATTGGAAAGTGGGGGATGGGGCAAGAATAAACATATGGGACCACATTTGGATTATGGGCGGGCAGGTTGCTGTGGAGCCGCTTAGGCATACTCAAAGACAAGAGCTGACGTACGTCCATAAGCTATTGGATGCCAATACAGGTAGTTGGGACCAAGAGTTGCTTCATCAGGTGTTCATGCCAGACACATGCAGGAAAATCATGTGCACTCCCATTAGCGCCCGCAAGCCGGAGGATATACCGTTTTGGTGGCCAGATCGCAAAGGCAACTTCTCTACATGCTCAGCTTACTGGCTATCATTGTTAGGCACAAAAGGGTTTAGAACCAGTAGAGCCACAAATATAGGATAGGCGTGGTAGTTTGTATATATGGAGGAAATAGTGGCCTCCTAAGTTGGCGCACTTCCTGTGGCGGCTAGGTACAGGGGGACTAGCGATGAGGGGACGACTGTGGGATAGGCACTGTTTTGAAGAAGGATCTTGTACAATCTGTGGGGGTAGAGAAGGAGACTATCAATCATATGTTATTTAGTTGCTCATCTGCAACAGAAGCATGGGCCCAAGTGCCTGCTAAGGTTGATCTTCATCAACTTCAGGAGCTGACGGGGGCGGGAGCATTGCTGAAGCTGTAGGACATGCTAGATGAGGCTAAACTTAATAAATCAGTGGTCGTCTTATGGGGGACATGGACACATAGAAATGAAAGAATCTTTAGCAACACTGGACGAACTCTGAGGTAGACCATTGTCATGCATAATGCTATTATTCATGATTATCAACAATATTATGCACAACATGATACACATGCGGTTGCGGAAAATAAGACGTCGACAATGTTAGATCAAGAATAGGGAGTGATGCACCTATACTGTGATGCAACAGTCAAAGGATCTGGGAGGCTGGGACTGGGAGGGGCTCTACGGGAAGCGAATGTGACAGTGACAGCGGTGATAGGAGAATAGCTGGATGCAAATTGGTCAGCAGTGCTTGCAGATGCGATAGAGATCAAGACGG
This sequence comes from Alisma plantago-aquatica, assembly GCA_963693085.1. Lineage (NCBI taxonomy): Eukaryota > Viridiplantae > Streptophyta > Magnoliopsida > Alismatales > Alismataceae > Alisma > Alisma plantago-aquatica. The sequence goes on along the minus strand of OY856413.1, from coordinate 763,652,619 downwards.
AAATGCAGTTGGCTGTTGGCTGGAAAGCAGAGAAGGTACTCATCAGGTCGGATTCCATGGAGGTGATCAATGCGATTAAAGCCAGCGGGAAAAGAAGGGACCATATGGGTTTGCTAGTAGCTGATATCTTAGATCTTGTTATTTCTTTTAATTATGTTTCTATTATTCATGTTAGGAGGGAGTTGAATACTTTAGCTCATAAGGGGGCTCAATTATCCCTACGAGGTGAGATGAGAACTACTTATGGTCGGGACAAAATTCCCAATTGCTTTGTAATCCAAGACTTTTTGATTCAGTAATCTAGAGCATGGTGCTTTCAAAAAAAAATATAGCATGTATATGATACATACTATATATGTGGTCATTGGATACTGTATATGTATATATATGATATATATAACACCTCTTAATCAAACATATTAAGTCTAAGATGCTTTCCATTATCAATACACATGTAAAGATTGATCGACCAAGCATATATTTGCACAAAGCATGGTGCGCCGTCTATCTCGTGGAAGTGTGATGGTAGATATGTAGATTTGCACAAAGTATGGTGTGAATCTATCGTATTGGTTATTACATCAGGATTAACTGGTGAATTGTAAAGCCCAAGCCCAGAGGCATGTAGATGATCATGGCAAAGAGTTGCACATATCATCTATCCAAGAGTTGTATGTGATGCAATTGGCATGATGGCCTACCTAAATAATCAAGTTGTGGCGGATCAGAAAAATCTGACTCATGATTTGACAAAATATGAATCTTGGCTCATTAAAAAATTGTTCGCTGCAATTTTCTGAATTGATACTTGAGGGTTGTCAATTTGAACAAAATAATGAGAACTATAATGAATGAAAGACCTAATTATTATCACCCAAATTTTAATCAAATCAATAAAAATGAGTTTTTGAAAAAAAAATTACAAATTCTTTTGTAGAATCAAATGGCAACAAACAACAATCACTTTTCTCTGTGATCGGTCCTTGAGAAGGATAAACTTACTGGGAACAACTTCCATGACTGGTTCAGGATGCTGAGAATTGTTCTCACACAGGTGTGAAAGCTCTATGTCTTAGAAAAGCCAGAACTAGAGGAACCAACTCAAAATGCTCCAAGGTCAGACAAGGATGCTTATAAGAAACATACCAAAGACACTGTGGATGTCAAATGTATGATTCTATGATCCGTGAAACATAAGTTGCAAAGGCAACATGAGAACATGGGGGTGATTGAGATGGTCACACATCTCAAGAACATGTACCAAGATCAGGTAAGATGGAAAGAGATCTAGTAGGTCATCATGTACTCAAACTCATTGGCTATGTGGAGAACCCAAGTAGACTGGGATTCCCCTTAGGCCAAGAGTTGGCCACTGACGTGATTTTTTAGTCCCTACCAGAGTCATATATTCAGTTTGTAATGAACTACAACATGAATGACTTTGACAAGCCGTTGACGTAGTTTTGGTCATGTTAAGGACAACTGAGACACAAAAGAAGAAAGACAAGCCAAAGTCTGTGATGGTGATCAGCAAGACAAAGGAGAAGTCTAAAGGCAAAGGCAAAGCTAAGAAGAGTTCTAAATCTAGCCAGAAGCCCAAGTCTTCAGATCTCAAGGCAAAAGGTGGAGTAAAGAAATAAAGAGGCGATTGTCACCATCCTGGACATTGGAAGAGAAATTGCCCACTCTGGTTAAAGGAACTAAAGAAGAATAAGGATGGCGGTGAGGCCTCCACTTCAGGTCTAAATAATATAAGATAAATTTGAATACTTCTTAGGTTTTGGTATATGATAGCAGATAAGAAAAATCTGACATACTGATGGGCAAGATCTGATAGGAAGTAAAATCCCTCATAGAAGGACAAAGATGGACAAGACAGAGCAAGTGTTACGGAAGCCATAGTCTATATTTAAATTTATCTTAGCCCAACGGGCATGTAATAGAGTTATTTGAACTGCTACTTCATAATGCCATTAGAATATAAATATTTTTTTTATGCATCTTGTATGGACAAGGATGATTATCAGTAAAGAGTTATTAGTGCTTCTATTTCAAAGATATGATCTTGCATGGCATTGACCCTCAAACATCTTGCGATATTTATGTGAAATGATCTAAAGATGAATGTTTATAATGTTTATACCTAAAGGATTATAATTGATAACTCAAGACTATAATTAGCATTAGTAATCTTGTGTGAATATGAGAATTGCATTCCTAGAATACATATTGATGTTGATCTAGATTCCCTTAGTTCATTAACCTAAGGAAATATGCAAGTCTTACTTACGTACAATATGACATAACATCATGATAACATCTCATTTTGTGCACTTTTTGCATATGATTTATGCCTCCCCTAGCATACCTTTTATAGATTTCTCTACTTATTTTAGTGCCTTAATGTCAAAAATCTCAATTTCACACATCTTTCTTTTTTGCAGGGTCAAGCCAAGATATGGTCGCGGTCAACACCGCAACTGCGGCTGTATAGTCTACTAAGGACCATGTCGCGGTCGATGCCTCCAATATCGTCTCTTCACACCGCGACCACGACCCTCCACCATGGCAACGCCCCACTGTCGAGGCCATACTACTACCGAGGCTCCCCCTCGACCGTAGAAGATAACCAACACATCGCGACTGCTATGGAGGTCACGATCGAGGCCATACCGGGATTGCGGCCCAGAGGTTAAGTTGGTGGGCAGCGTCTAAAAAATACCCCCACTGATGAATGCACATTCATCTTGATTTTTCAGTCGCTACCTTGGACCCTTTTCGACTCAATACACCCTATTTCATTTACTAAATATCAAAACGTGCAAAATTACTTAATTAGTTCAATTATTATGATTTTAACTAAATTTATGTTGATTTGATGCAGGTCTTGATGAGGTTGAACAATCAGCTGGGACCCACCTTTCACTCACCCCTGGTTCTGACCAAACGATCTCACCATTCATTCTCACCATTCGGTCTTGACCAATCAGTTTCATCCATTCGGTCTCAGGACCGTATGGACAACTTCACCTCAAAACCGTTTGATATCAACCATTCTTCAAGACCATTTGAGTGATCTGTCGAAGACCGAATGAAGGACCCCTCGCTTCCATCGCCTGCAACCTCGCTGCCCACCACCGCCCAAGACCGTTCGGTCAGCAACAGATGACTGCTTGGACTCACCAACAGACCGATTGATCCAAGATCGTTTGATCGCTGAGCACTCCAAGACCGGTAGAGCCAAGCCGGATGATCTCATCACGAAGACCGTTTGGGCTATTCAATCAGTTTCCAAACCAAACAGAGCCAGAGTAGCAGACCAAATGAAGGAATTCATACCAAGACCACTTGGCCACTCTTGCATGAGACCGTTTGGAAGAGAAGCATTGCAAAATCAGTAGGTTTGAGAGACCGATAGCCAAACTGTTTGATCATCCTGGGTCGCGAAATCGATTGATAAAGTAGGAAGCATGAAGACTGTTTGGGACACACAAGCAAAGATCATTTGGTCCCAAGACCGTTTGGAGCCATTCGGTCCCTAGACCGTTTTCCCTCAAGACCGCTTGAAGCCATCAAGAGGAGACCGATTGGCGACTAATGGTTTCAAGACCGATTGGTGCCATACGGTCTCAAGACCGATTGGTGCCATACGGTCTCAAGACCGATTGGCGCCATACGATCTCAAGACCGATATGCCAGTCTTTTCCAAGACCGTTTGGATGTCAAATGGTCTCCAAGACCGTTTGCTCCAAACCATTCTCCCAGACCGTTTGCTCCAAACCGTTGGAGCAGGTTCATGCAAAAAAACATGAACACCCCATCTGAGCCTATAAATAGGACTGTAAGGCTCCTCATTTGGTATCGATTCCAGGAGGCCGAAAGGCTGCTGGAGCAAGGATCGGTCTCCCTTCCACACCGCTTCCACTCCATCATCTTCAGCCATTGCCACACCACCCACACCTCCTCTTGGTGCAAGCAAGAGGTCGAGAAGAGAAAGAAGGGGGAGAAGAAGATCTGCCTAGCCCGCCTTGGTGGTTCTTCCACCTCATCCAGATTTTCCCCAACAAGACGTAGAAGACTGCATCATCTTCACTGAGTTGTGACTACCTTCTTCATCATGCTCATGGCGGAATCTTCCTTCTCTCTTGTTCTTCTTGTTTCTCACACCATGAGCGAGTAGTCACCTTTCGCTGGGGTGTGGGGCTAGCCCCGCTTCCCATGCTTTCATGTCTTTTCATTTAACATTCCAAGGCAATCTATATAACTTTTCATTTCGTTGCTAATTGATATGCTTGTAGTTGATTACCTGCTTGCTTCCATCTTATTCTTCTCTTCATAGCATAAAATGTCGATTAATGAGGTAGACTCCTGGACTAGAAATGGAATGGGATTCCTTGAGGTATCAAGTGTGTGATCTTTGAGGGGATGATCCATCTAGTCCATGATGACGTTTCTGTGTGCCTACCCTCACGGGGGGGAACCTTAGTTGGATGTTGTATCTTATTTGTTAATCGTCGATGTTTGCTTACAGATTAATCACCTACTTTCTTGTTGGTTAGCGCAGTTGACTCCTTGAAGAGTCCATCTGATAGGGTTCCTTGAGGTCGTAAGTGTATGATCTGTGTGGAGACGAGCCATCTATCCTAAGGTGATGCTTCTGTGGGTCTACCCTCGCAGGGGACCCTCAACCTTAGTTGGATGTTGTATCTTCATAGCCATAAGTGAGTGATCCGGAAGGTGACGCTTACGTGAGCCTATCCTCGTGGAGGGTTTACAACAACTCCATTTGGATAGTTAGATGCTTGTCTGGATGTTATGTGTTTGGATGTGTTTCAATGCACAGTGGTGGTGAAACATGATACCATCCCAGCGATTCCATATCATTAATCTAGATTTAACTTTAGTTCTGCTCTTTACTTTTCCGCAATTAGTTTAATTAACCTCAACCAATTCAATCATTCTAAATATTAGTCTCACTTGATCTAGATTCAACTGACAAAGATTCTTAAAAATGTTGTCTCTTGGGATTCGATCCTTAACTACACTGCGATAAGACTCGTCTTCTTGCGAGTGGAATTATTACACAAGGTTTTGGTAAAAGCTCGGGATTTTAACCCCGAGTGAATTTGTTATTGTGATATCTGCCACGTCAAATTCTGGCACCGTTGTCGGGGACAACCGAATCAGTTAGTCAAATCTAGTTCTTTTAAGGCTAATATAGGATTTTACTTTTTCTTTTTGAAACCTTTGATTATCTACTTGAATTTCACTCTACTCCATCAATCTTACTTCAAATCTTTTTATTTCAGGTACTTCAAGAAGGACTAGTACATACACCGTTTGAACAGTCCCAGACTCACCGCCAGCTTTGATCCGAAGATTGACAAAACCTTTCATCGTCAAAATAGAGAAAACCAAGCGAGAATGGCTTAAGAAGAGGAAATAGCCTGAAGGGTGGCTCAAGCTATCAATGCACAGAAAGAAAGGCTCATGCAAGAAGCCAGAGCCGCAGTTCAAGAAGAAATCCAAGCAGCACAAGCAGCGGCACAGGCAACAAAACTACAAAAGGATCTTAGAGAATTCTCAATCCCCAAAGCTGCAATGTTCATCATCCAGTTAACCTCCTCCCATCAATGCTGCCAATTTTGAGATTAGGGCACATTGGATCACATTGCTTCAAAACAACCCATTCTATGGAAAACAAGGAGAGGATAGTTAGGAACATCTTTTGAGGTTTATTGATCTATGTGCTATGCCAAAGCAAAATGGAGTATCTGACGATGCCATTCGTCTCCGTCTCTTCAAGTATTCACTTGCTGATAGAGCAATAAGCTGGTACAATTCATTACAAAGTGAACCCATCACCACTTGGGAACAACTTCAAAATGTATTCCTGGAAAAGTTCTACCCTCCCTCTCTCACCTATGAAATTAGGGGACAGATAACGAATTTCACTCAAGTCCCTGGAGAAACCCTTGTCGAAGCATGGGATAGATACAAAGAGCTTCTGTGCAAGTGTCCACACCATGGAATTTCATAGGGGGTGTGGACGATGATATCAAAAGGTTTTTAGATTCCTCATATAGAGGAAATTTCATGCGTCAAAGTTATGACAGCGCATGGAGAGTAGTCACCCTTGGAGCTGAACATCAAGCTAATTGGGGTAGATCTGTAGGCAAAGGAGTGTTGAAGGTGGCTATGGCTGAAGTTATTCCTGAATACAAGTTTATTGTTGAGACCCTCAAACTCTTAGTTGCCAAGCAAGACCATATCAAATCATCTCTTGCTGCATTTGGAAGAGGATATTCACCCCCTCAACAACAAGAACATATCAAGTCCGCTTCACTGTTATGTGAAGCATGTAAAGGTACCGATCATTCCATTCTAGCATGCAATGTTCTATATGATGTGGTTCTAAGTAATGCTTACGGACAAGGAGATAATGGTCAAATGGAAAATCTCAATGTTGTCAACACCATCTCTGGTCAGGGATATTACAATCCGAATCAGAATAGGAACCATCCTGGTTTTCAATATGGAAATCCTTCATGAGTGAAAAATTCATGACAAATTGGTTCTAATAACCAGCAATGAGGCCCACCAGGATTCCAGTATAACCAACAACAAAATTTTGGGAATCAAGGAAACTTTAGGGGTAACTTTCAGAACAAGAACTACAATAATTATCAGAACAATTCTCAGTTCCAGAATCTCAACCAAGTCCCCTACCAACAACAAGAAGGGCAACAGGCTAGCCCCATCTCTTCTGATGACAAGTTGTCGGCCATTGAGAAGATGTTACAGTCACAACAAACTATGCTAGCTAACCAGTAAGCCCATCAGAAGGCTATTGAATCTCAACTAGCTCAACTTGCAACTAGCATGAAGCAACCTACTGGAACCTTTGCTGGCCAACCCGAGAACAATCCTAAGCATCCTGAGAAACTTAAGGTTGTCACCACCAGATCTAGAAAATACTATTCAGATCCCCCTATCAAGACACCAGTAGTTATTACAGACGAAGATGACTCTGTGGCTGTCCAAGACTCTACAACATCTGAATCTCAACCAAAAGGGGCAGTAACTACTAATAAGACAGCTGAGCCAAGTTATGAAAAACCTACTAATGCAGAACTAGAAACACCAGAGCCAGAAGTACCAGTGTACAAGCCTCGTATACTTTTCCCAACTCATTTAAGGCAGACAAAGCTTGACACTCGCTTCAACAAGTTCAAAGAATATATGAAGAAACTTGATGTTGATATACCCTTTCTTGATGCGCTGGCTGAAATACCAGCATGGACAAAGTACTTAAAGTCTCTCCTCACAAGGAAATATATAACTGACGAATATGAGATAGTAAAGTTAGAGACAACCACTTCAGACATCATCTAGAGTAAGATGCCTAAGAAACAGAAAGCTCCAGGATCTTTTGGAATCTCTTGCCATATCGGTGATTCTTCATGTAAGAAAGGATTGGAATATCTTGGTGCTAGCATTTCCATCATGACACTTAGCCTTTGTAAAAGGTTAGGGTTTGCTGAACTGCTCCCAACAGGCATGACAATACAACTTGCAGATAACACTGTGACTTTACCTTTAGGAATCATTGAGGATGTACCGGTCAAGGTGGGCAAAGATTCCTATGTCCCGTGTGATTTTTTCATAATGGACAAAAAGGAAGACTCCAGATACCCTCTCATTTTTGGTCGTCCATTCCTTGCCACTGCACGAGCCCTAATTGATGTTGAAGCAGGAACTTTGCTGCTCATATTAGGTAAAGAGACTCTTGAATTCAAAGTTTTTGAAAGTATGCCTAGACCAAGCATGCAAGAAGAAGTCTACCTAATTAAGTGCATAGAGCAGATGTCACTGCTCACACAAGAGGATTATGAATAAGATGATCCGTTAGAAGTGAATCTAACTAATCCAAATGCATCCAGTTCAGATGACCAACAAGTGAAAAGTTGCGTTCTCCACCTCAATTCTGCTAAAGAAGATCCTGAAGCCAAGATTGAGAAACTAAAAGTAGTGAATGTTACTGAAGAAGCATGTGAAGAGCCACAAGCTCCTGAAATGAAACCCCTACCAGAAGGATTGAAATATGTATTTCTAGACGAACTCAAGGTCTGTCCCCTTATCATAAATTCAGATTTAACAAAGGAACAAGAAGACAAACTTTTAAAGGAATTGAAGGAAAGAAGAAAAGCAATCGGCTATAAGATGAGTGATCTCACTGGGGTTAGTCAAGCATTGTGCATGCACAAAATCCTCATGATGGAAGATCACAAGCCAACTATTGAACATCATTGCAAATTGAATCCAAATATGAAGGAAGTAGTCCGCTGTGAAGTCATTAAACTAGTCACCACTGGGATAATCTATCCGATATCAGATTCACCATGGGTGAGTCCAGTGCATGTAGTCCCAAAGAAAGGTGGAACTATTGTGATATGAAATGAAAACGATGAACTCATCCCCACTCGAATAGTCACAGGGTGGAGGATGTGCATTGATTATAGGAAATTAAACAAGGCAACTCGAAAAGATCATTTCCTGATGCCTTTTCTTGATCAAGTACTAGAAAGATTGGCTCATCAAGAATATTTCTGTTACCTCGATGGTTACTCTGTATTCTATCAAATACCCATACATCCAGATGACCAAGAGAAAACTAGTTTCACCTGCCCATTTGGAACATACACATTTAGAAGAATGCCATTCGTCCTCTGCAATGCACCTGCAACCTTCTAGTGTTACATGGCTGCCATATTCGCCGGTCTCACTGAAAAATTAAGGAAGTTTTCAAGGATGATTTTTTTGTGTATGGAGATTCATTTGATTTATGTCTAAAACACCTCTCCCTTGTTCTCAAATGATGTGAAGAAGCACACCTTGTGCTAAATTAGGAGAAGAGTCACTTTATGGTAAAGGAAGGTGTTGTCCTCGGCCGTAGGGTCAGTAATCTAGGAATTGAAGTAGATAAGGCCAAAATCGAAGTGATTTCCAAGATTTCCATCCCTGTCAATGTAAAGGAAGTTCGAGCATTCTTAGGTCATGCAGGCTTCTATAGACGGTTTATAAAGGACTTCTCCAAAATAACCAAGCCTATGACAAACTTGTTACTAAAGGATGCTGAATTCAACTTTGACGAAGAATGTGTTAAAAGTTTCAACAAACTGAAGCATGCCCTTACAACCACACCCATCATTAGAGCTCCCAATTGGGACCATCCTTTTGAAATTATGTGCGATGCAAGCGATTATGCTGTGGGAGCTGTCCTGGGCCAATATATAGAAAAGAAACATTATATGATCTATTATGCATCAAAGACCCTTGATGAAGCTCAGAGGAATTATGCTACTACTGAGAAAGAACTTCTGGCAGTTGTGTATGTCTTTGAAAAATTTAGATCGTACCTTATTGGTTCAAAAGTCATTGTCTACACAGATCATGTTGCTATCCGTTACCTTCTAATAAAGAAAGATACAAAACCCATGCTAATTAGATGGATTCTCCTATTACAAGAATTTGATTTAGAGATAAGAGATAAAAAGGGTACGGAGAATGTTGTGGCAGACCACCTCAGTCGCATCCACACTCTATATACTGAGAAGATTTCGATCAATGGTTCCCTTCCAGATGATCAACTAATGAAGGTCTCAGAAGCTACACCGTGGTACTCGGATTATGTGAACTACTTGTTGCTGGGGTTATCCATCCTGAATGCACCGAAAAAGCACTAAAGAAATTTATGCATGATGTGAAACAATACTACTGGGATGAGCTGTACCTTTTCAAATTATGCGCTGATGGTCTATATAGATGGTGTATTGATGAGGAAGAAGCTCAACTTATCTTGGAGCAATGTCACTCAGGACCAGTTGGAGGACATATGAGCTAAAAAAAAACTGCCTTGAAGGTTTTGCAATGTGGATTCTTTTGGCCAACCATATCCAAAGATTCCCATGACTTTGTCTTATCATGTGACAAATGTCAAAGACCAGGAAACATAACAAAGAGAGATGAGATGCCCTTGAACCTGTGGCAAGTAGAGATATTTGATGTTTGGGGGGTGGACTACATGGGTCCATTCCCATCCTCTCATGGATTTTCATACATCCTAGTGGCGGTAGATTACGTCTCAAAATGAGTTGAAGCTATATCGACTGTCACTAGTGATTCCAAACCTGTCATCAAATTGTTAAAATATATCATTTTCCTCCGATTTAGAGTCCCACGTACTTTGATTTCCGATGGAGGTTCACATTTCCTGAAAAGAAGCTTTGAAGCATTGCTGAGAAAGTATGGTGTAACACACAAAGTAGCCTCGCCCTAACATCCACAAACAAGTGGACAGGTAGAGGTTTCTAACCGTCAACTCTAGGCTATTCTAGAAAAGATTGTAGGCCGCAATCAGAAAGATTGGTCCATAAAAATCAATGACGCCTTGTGGGCCTATTGAACTGCTTTTAAAACTCCCCTTGGGACTACAACATTTCGATTAATCTATGGAAAATCATGCCACCTTCCGGTAGAACTGGAACACAAGGCATGGTGGGCAATAAAACAACTAAATCTTGATTTGAGAGAAGCAGGCCAAGCCAATATTCTACAACTCCAGGAGCTGGAAGAACTCTGAATGGCAGCTTATGAGAATGCTAGAATATATAAAGAACGCACAAAGTTGTGGCACGATGGTCATCTCAAGAGGAAAGATATTCAAGTGGGCGATCAAGTCCTGCTGATCAACTCAAAACTGAGGTTATTCCCAGGGAAATTCCGTTCCCGCTGGACTGGATCATATACTATTAAGAGTATCTACTCACATGGTGCTTTCGTTTTATGGAGTGAAAAGTCTGGAGATGTTGTGGCTAATGGCCATCGTTTGAAAAGATATTTCACCTCAGTTGACGTTGGCATCAATGCATCATTGGATCTCTCCAACCCAAGATCACATCCACCTTAAAAGTTGAAGGAATATAGTCGAGCCATGACGTAAAGCAAAGGCGCTTGTCGGGAGGCAACCCGATCAATAAATTCATATATAGTTTCAATTTTGAATTTTTGCTTAATTTTGTTTTTACTTTTCTTCTAGATAATTTTGCACCAAATAAAAATTACATAGCGAGATGCTATCTTAAGTTTTGATTGGTCTTTATTTTTGAGATTTTCAGATGAAGGACACACACTGATTGGAATGCAACCACATCGTGTGGTCTGACCGGCTTGAATTTTCCCCTCCATCTTGGATTTAGAGTTTTCTCATGACGAGCAAATTTCTAAGTTCGGTGTGGAGGGTGGGTGGTATGTACTTAACTTTCCACCTTCACCCTTAAGATTTCATCGTTGCATCTTCAAATTACCAAAACTTTCAAAATTTTAAAGTTTTTTCAAAGAACTGCATAAAAACTTGATGAAGTTTTGACATCTTTTATTTTAATCTTTATGCATTTTGAATCATTATACCCTCCTTATTCGAAGAAGATCCTCAAAAGGACCTTCTTCTGAAAACCAGCCTTTTGATTGAAATCATCTTGTGAAGCTTATGAATCCTAACATCATGATCTTTATGCAAAAATGGCAAGTATCTGTCGAACTGATAGGGATCAAACACATTGTGCTTCCTAACTGACTAGTAGAACAACAACATGAAATCCCCACTGGATCCCCATCAAGTCATTATTTGAGCAGAGTAAGATAAAGAGAACGACCCAGTGCACGGAATTATAAATCAAGTTGCATTCTGATCTGAACTCTCTTCTACCCTTCTTCTATCATCTTCATACCCCTCCATTCATAAAAAAGAAACAAAAATAGCCAAAATAGTGCCAAACCCTAAGTTCGGGGTGGCACACCACTTCCCTCTATATCCGCTTCTTCCATACCCCTCGCAATTAAATAGGGGCGTACCACTAAGAAAAGATGCCAAAGCACACACAAAAAGAAATGCAATCTCAAGTCAAATAGAGGAGAGATTCGCACAGACAAAATGCAATCAATAAAATTGCAAATAATATAATAAAAATCTCGAGTCAAACAGAGGAGAGATTTATATCTTCCTTCCATACCTCCCTTCACTCCCCTTTCTACCTAAAGGCACAAATAAATGCCTCCACCACCTTGAAATACACCAGTGTCAGATCAGATGCACACTTGTTGTTCTGTGGGTATCTCTGGACTGTTACGAACCTCTTTGACATGCTTGTTGTTGGAAAAAGTGAGGAGGAAGAGAAGTTGGAAAGCAAACTCTGGAACGAAGATATGGTAAGATGTGTTTAGTGGTCTCAGGAGGTTGAGATACTGAGTCATACTGAGCAGAAAGAAAATAACCGTGATGTGAAGATGAGGCAAAATCATGACCAGAAAGTATGCATTTGGTGACTGTTTCAGATTTTGTGTTACTTGAGGACGAGCAACGTTTAAGTTTGGGGTGTTTTGATGAATGCATATTCATCATGATTTTTCAGTCACTATCTTGGACCCTTTTCGACTCAATACACCCTATTTCATTTACTAAATATCAAAATGTGCAAAATTACTTAATTAGTCCAATTATCATGATTTTAACTGAATTTATGTTGATTTGATGCAGGTTTTGATGAGTTCGAACAATCAGCTGGGACCCACCTTTCACTCACCCCTGGTTCTGACCAAACGATCTCACCATTTGGTCTTGACCAACCAGTTTCATCCATTCGGTCTCAAGACCGTATGGACAGCTTCACCTCAAAACCATTTGATATCAACCGTTCTTCAAGACCGTTTGAGCGATCTATCGAAGACCGGATGAAGGACCCCTCACTTCCGTCACCTACAACCTCGCTACCCACCATTGCTAAAGACCATTCAGTCAGCAACAGATGACCGCTTGGACTCACCAACAGACTGATTGATCCAAGATCGTTTGATTACTGAGCACTCCAAGACCGGTAGAGAAAATTCGGATGATCTCATCACAAAGACAGTTTAGGCTATTCAATCGGTTTCCAAACCAAACAGAGCCAGAGTAGAAGACCGAATGAAGGAATTCATACCAAGACCGCTTGGCCACTCTCACATGAGACCATTTGGAAGAGAAGCATTGCCAAACTGGTAGGGTTGAGAGACTGATAGACAAACCATTTGATCATCCTAGGTTGCAAAACTGATTGATAAAGTAGCAAGCATCAAGACCATTTGGGACACACAAGCAAAGACCATTCGGTCCCAAGACCGTTTGGAGCCATTCAGTCCTAAGACCATTTGGAGCCATTCGGTCCCAAGACCGTTTGCCCCCAAGACTGTATCATTACTGAAGATGGCTTGAAGCCAACAAGAGGAGACCAGTTGGCGACTAACAGTTTCAAGATAGATTGGCACCATACGGTCTCACGACCGATTGGCGCCATACGGTCTCAAGACCGATAGGCCAGTCTTTTCTAAGACCGTTTGGATGTCAAATAGTCTCCAAGACCGTTTGCTCCGAACCGTTCTCCTAGACCGTTTGCTCCAAACTGTTTGGAGCAGGTTCATGAAAAAAATGTGAAGACCCCATCTGAGCCTATAAATAGGACGGTAAGGCTCCTCATTTGGTATCGATTCTAGGAGGCTGAAAGGTTGCTGGAGAAAGGATCGGTCCCCCTTCCACACCGTCGCCACTCCACCATCTTCAACCATTTCCACGCCGCCCACACCTCCTCCTGGTGCAAATAAGGAGGTCGAGAAGAGAAAGAAGGGGGAGAAGAAGGTCTTCCCAACCCGCCTTGGTGGTTCTTCCTCCTCGTCTAGATCTTCTCCGACACGACGTAGAAGACCGCATCATCTTCAATGTGCTACGACTACCTTCTTCATCATGCTCATGGCAGGATCTTCCTTCTCTCTTGTTCTTCTTATTTCTCTCACCATGAGCGAGTAGTCACCTTTCACTAGGGTGCGGGGACTAGCCCCACTTCTCATACTTTCATGTCTTTTCATTTAACATTCCAAGGCAATTTATATAACTTTTCATTTCGTTGCTAATTGATATGCTTGTAGTTGATTACCTGCTTGCTTCCATCTTATTCTTCTCTTCATAGCGTAGAATGTCGATTAATGAGGTAGACTCATGGACTAGAAATGTATCAAGTGTGTGATCCGTGAGGGGACGAGCCATCTAGCCCACGGTGATGCTTCTGTGTGCCTACCCTCACAGGGGGGGCACAACCTTAGTTGGATGTTGTATCTTCTTTGTTAATCATCGATGTTTGCTTGCAAATTAATCACCTACTTGGTTATTGGTTAGCGTAGTTGACTCCTTGACGAGTCCATCTGATAGGGTTCCTTGAGGTTGTAAGTGTATGATCCATGTGGAGACGAGCCATCTATCCTACGGTGACGTTTTTGTGGGTCTACCCTCGCGGGGGACCCTCAGCCTTAGTTGGATGTTGTATCTTCATAGACGTAAGTGAGTGATCCATAAGGTGACGTTTACGTGAGCCTATCCTCGTGGAGGGTTCACAACAGCTCTATTTGGATAGTTAGATGCTTGCCTAGATGTTATGTGTTTGGATGTGTTTGCATGCACAGTGGTGGTGAAACCCGATACAATCCCAGCGATTCCATATCATTAATTTAGATTTAACTTTAATTCTGCTCTTTACTTTTCTGCAATTAGTTTAGTTAACCTCAACCAAATCAATTATTCTAAATATTAGTCTCACTTGAGTTAGATTCGACTGACAAAGATTCTTAAAAATGTTGTCTCTTGGGATTCGATCCTTAACTATACTGCGATAAGACTCGTCTGCTTGTAGGTGGTATTATTGCACGAGGTTTTGATAAAAGCTCGGGGATTTTAACTCCGAGTGAATTTGTTAGTGCAATATTTGCCACGTCACCCACCTTGACTTATCAAATCATAAGATCCTGAAGGACTACAAAGTGCTGCCAAACTCCAAAGTCACTCACATCCATACCATCAGTCTTGGATCTTTGAAGACAAAATTTGGAGGAGAGAGAAGATTGATCACCCTCTTATTCGAAGGAAGAAGCTGCCACCAATCACCCGCTCCACATCTAGATTTGAAGAAGTACAATGGTGTATCACCATCTTCTCTCTCTATCTAGATCTATCATCTTCATCACATTGTACTCTCCCTCTTTGTGGTTATTGATGTATCTATCATTTTTTGACATCGTTATGTTGTCCGTCAACATGTGTGGCTAAACATCTAACTTGGGTTGGGAGTAGCCACTAAGGCTCTCCCAACATGTATATTCCTTCTCCCCTTTGAATATATATATGCTCTTATCAAGATTATCTCCATACTCTTATTTTTAATGCTTCACTTGTATGCTTAGCTACCATGTTGTGATGTTTGATTGTTGGTACCTCGAAAGAATAGTACCAACCTTATCTAGTGTTATGGAGTAGTATGACTGCATGAAAGTGTTGGAATGCTAATGCTAACAATCATATGGTTTGCTTTGTGGTTGTTGGGTTGTCATCTCGAGAGAGATACTACCTTAGAACCTAAATCTATCCTAATATCGAGAGAGGAGGGAATGGATGTTTTGATGATTGATTATAATCTTGATAGAAGTATATGAAGGGGAGTGATTTTTGCGTGTTATTGAGAGACCTTAGTAGGTGAAACCCGATCCAAGTTTACTTCCATATCTTTGTTTCATACCGCTTGTTAACATTTTTCTCTTGTTTTTGTTTTCTTTCTTTTACCTTTCTTTGTTTTGGTTGGAGCATCATCGTTCCTTAGGGAACATCCACTTGTTCATTTGGAGTGTACAAGTGTGATAGTCTACGTACTTAACACTTACCGACCTTGTCCCTATGGTTTGACCCCGAATACTACATCAGACCCCGTATAATAGTTGCAGGGGCTTGAGTGTCGGGTTATAATCTTAAAAGTCTGACTACTCTGGATCCTCTCTATTTTAGATGTGTGATTTAGGCTGGTCAACTTTTTGGCATCGTTTTCGGAGATAAGGCAAAACGGTACTGTTAAGAACACAAGTCCACTCACTATACTTCTGTGCCTCAAGCTTAGCGATAAGCTTGACTGCACAAAAACTCTAAATGTGCTACCCTACGATTACGTAGAACCGTTCGTTTTAACACATATGGTTTTCTAACTCGACGGTGTGGTCTATTCAGGAAACTAGGAGGGAAGCAGACCTATTCAATTCTTCACCTTAACTTCAAGTCACCATGGCACCTCATGTGGACAAAAGTCTTACTGGGGACAATCGAAATACAAGAGTTCAATAAAACCCACCTCCGCATGAGACAGATGAAGAAAGAGATGACTGTCACTTAGATGGTCGCCGTCATGAGGAAGAACGACGTGAGGAGGAATGATGCCACAATCTTCATTGAAGGCATCATAGAGATCACCACAAGAATGAACATGAACGTGATGACCAGAACAGTGGGAGTGAAGATGTCGAGGAAGGAAAAATTCTTAGAGAGCTGGCCGTGACTAGAGCCAACGAGTCAAGATGCCCAATTATCATCCCGCACTTCAATGCAACTAATTTTGAGTTGAAACCTGTTGTGATCTTGATGATCTAGAACAAGCCCTTTTATGGGAATTCAAGGAGCAAAAATCCATACCACCATCTTGATGCCTTCAAAAACATATGTGATACCATCAAGATGAGGGGAATGCCCCATGAAGTCATATATTGCAAAGGATTAATTTCTCTCTTGAAGATAGAGCTCTATCTTGGTACCTTAACTTGCCCCATTAGTCCATAGATGGATGGAGACCCCTTGCAGATGCTTTTGTCACTAAATTTTATCCCACTGAAAGAACCATCTGTAATATGTAGAATATCACTTCTTTTGTGCAAAAGCCAAGGGAGAACCTTCATGAGGCATGCGAATGTTTTCAAGAATACCAAAGAGATTGACCCCACCATAACTACTATAAAGGATTTCTGGTAACCACTTTTTACAATGTGCAAAATTCCACAGAAAGAACTTCGCTGAATGCAACTGTCGGAAGTGACTTTCTTATTAAGAATCTGAGAAGAACCATGAAGATCATCGATAACATGGCTGCACTACAAGCAGACATGGACTATGACATAAACGATAGAGGATCAACCAAGAAGGCGGGATATGAGGGACTATGAATCAAATCTAAGGATTTAGAAACCATTACAGCTCAAATTCAAAAAACCGCTACCAATGTCAAACAATTAAAAGACACTGGGGGCAAGGGCAAGAAACACATAGAGAAAGTCATGAAATGTATTTCATGCAGAGAAGGATGGCATGGAGTTGACAACTATATCTATACATGACCAGAAGAGAGTGAAGAAAGTGAAAGTGAAGAAGAAACTAAAAATGTCTCTTATGTTAATTTCAAATAACCAGATCATCATGGGTTTAACTATGACAATAAGGAGTTGTTGAAAATGCTCATCAACTGAGTAGTTCATCTAAACCACCTCTAAGATTCGATAAGAATGGAGGACCGACTCAATATACTAGAACTACTAGTTATCAGACAAACAAATATAGCTACCAGAGTCAAAATAAAAATATAAGTTGATAGGTTCAAGAATAAGGCCAAGGATCGAGCCAGACCAAGGATAGCAACCAAACTGACATGATTGCTCAATTGTTTGACTTTGTAAAGAGGCAAGATTCAGTAAATGACCAACTCGCTCAAAGTGACATCACCAATTCAGGAGTGTTAACTACAATGCAAACTCAGATGTCAGACATGCAAACCCATCAAAGGCAGATTGATCAACAGCTTGCGCAACTAGCAGAACTTATGAAAACCCTTTGGGAAAGATCACGTCAAATACGAAGATTGCAAAGATAGCCACTCTCTAATCAGGGAGGATGTTGGAAGACCCTAGCACTAACAACACTAAAGAAGAAAGAAGCCATGGTGAACAACAATCTGACAAGGTGATTACATCAGAAGAGTCCAAGGGACAAGGATCAGCTGAAGATGATCGAGAAGAAGAAAATGGGGAAAATAAGAAGGATGAAGAGGTCAAGAACTCAGATCCTCTATAGGAGAAGTTCTTATGAAGAGAAATTCTTATGCCCCAAGAGTTTCCTTTCCCTGCAAACTGATCAAAGCACATTTAAAGAAAATATACAAGAAGTTTATGGAAGTAGTAAAGGGGCTACACCCGGATGTCCCATTTCTCGATGTGATTGAAGAGATGTCGACATATGCAAAATTATTTTTGGACCTAATCACAAAGGGAAGGAGAGGAGACCATGTTGAGACCGTGCAATTGGCAAAAATGTCAAGCACTTTTATTCAAGTTGAGTTACCAGCCAAAAGGCGAGATCTGAGGGCATTCAACATTTCATTCTATGTCAAAGATAATGTGGAAAGGAAGGGATTAGCCAATTTGGGATAAATAATTAGTCTTATTCCCTTGACTCTAGTGCAAAGGCTCAGGTTAATGGATATGGTAAAGACAGGCATGAGAATCAAATTAGATGATCACACCTTTACAAGACCCATGGGAATAGTAGAGGATGTTCAGATATAGGTCAGGCCATTCTTCATACCATGCGATATAGCAGTGATCAACACAGTCAAGGACTCTTTGTGTCTGATGATATTTGGGAGACAATTCCTCGTAACTGGAAGGTCTCTAATAGATGTAGCAGAAGGAATCATTACTTTGCACGTAGGGGATGACCACATTAACTTCTGAGTACAAAATGCTATGAGAGGACCGTCTCTCTTTGAGTCAATTTACTTTATGGATAGGTACAATCAATACCGTGAAGAGTTGCAAGAGGACAAGGCAATTGTTGATCCCCTCATGCGTTGAATAGTCCAAACCCTATAGTGGAAGACCCAGAAGTTGTAGAAATCTTAGATTACCTGAATCAACCTGAAGAAGAACTTAGTGAGGATGAAGAAACTTTTGAGACCGCAAAGTACACCTCACTTGAGAAAACACCTAAAGAAAAGAGAGCACCAAAACTAAATCCAAAATTGAAACTTCTTTCGGAAGGGATGAAATATGAATTCTTGGATAAAGAAGAGAGGAATCATGTGATCGTTAATGCCAACTTGACATATGACCAGCTAGAAAAGTTGCTAAAGGAGCTCAGATTTCCTAGAAAGGCTATAGGTTATTTGGTAGAAGACATCAGAGGCCTCAACCCTCTCTTGTGCATGTACAGAATAGATATCAAATAAATAGCTAAACCTTTAGCTCTACCGTAGAGTAATTTGAGCCAAATGCTAAAGGAAATCGTGAAGAAGGAAGTTATTAAGTTGTGAGATGCCAAGATCATTTACTTAATAAGTGACAGTAACTGGGTAAGCCCTATCCATGTGGTGCCTAATAAAGGTGGAATTACAATGATAAGAGGAGAGGACAGAGATGAAGTAACAACAAGAAAGGTAACAGGTTGGCGTATGTACATTGACTACCAAAAGCTTAATGCTGCTACTGGAAAGGATCATTTCCCTCTGCCATTTATAGATCAAGTTCTAGAAAGATTAGATCACCATGATTACTTTTGTTTTCTAGATGGTTATTTAGGATTCTATCAAGTATCAATTCATCTCGATGATTAGAAAAGATAACCTTCACCTGCATGTATGGCACATACGCTTTCAGAAGGATGCTCGAGTTGTGTAATGCACCAACAACTTTTCAACGCTGCATGATATCTATGTTTTTTACTTTCTAGAAGACATAGTGGAGATCTTCATGGATGACTTCTCTGTCTATTATAACATATTTTGAGCCATGTCTAAGAAAATATCTTTAGTTCTGTAGTGCTGTGAGGAAATACACCTTGTCCTAAATTGGGAAAAATGCCATTTTATGGTCCAAGACGGTATTGTCTTAGGGCATAAGGTTTCCAAGAAAGGAATCAAAGTGGACCTAAGAAAGATCAAAGCCATATCCAAGATTCTACCACCTAAATTTGTTACAGGAGTCAAGAATTTCTTAGGGCATGTGAGATATTATAATTGATTTATAAAAGACTTCTCAAAGATTGTTAAACCCCTTTCGAATCTCATGATTAAAGATGATGAATTTGAATTCACTAGCGGATGTTTAGACACCTTCCAAACCCTTAAAAAGGGTGTTAACAATAGAACCGATACTACAAGTGCCAGATTGGGAGTTACCTTTTGAAATTATGTACGATGCCAGTGATTTCTCCATCAGTGTTGTTCTAGGACAAAAGAAGGATAATAGACACCATGTGATCTTCTATGCAAGCCAAACATTGGACAAAGCCCAAGTAAACTATACCACCACCGAAAAAGAAATGTTGGCTATCGTATTTGCCTTTGATAAGTTCAGATCATATTTGGTAGGGTTGAAAGTAAGAGTATACACTAATCACAGAACTAAGGGATAACATGACTCCCACCTAAAGAGCAAGGATGTCCATGAAGAAGACAAAGTTCTTTTATTCAATTCAAGTATCAGGTTATTCCCTAGAAAGCTGAGAACAAGATGTCCTGGGCCCTTTTTCATCATAAAAATATACCCATCAGGGATGATGGAAATAACTGGAGACAAGATAGGCACCTTTCAAGGTGAATGGGCAGAGGGTAAAAATGTATTATGAAGATGAAGCTTTTGTGAGAAGAACCGAGCTAAGTTTGGGGAACCCAGTCCTCTAGAAGATGAAATAAATGAGAAAGTATCAGCACCAGTTGAAGGAGATGAATCCAGAATGAGAGAGAGAGTCAAGCTAAAAGAATTTAAACTTTCACTTCTTGGGAGGCAACCCAAGCTTTTGCTACTTTCTTTTACAATTCATGTTTTTCTTTATCTCATGTTTTAGTCTATGAGCTATGTACCTCTCTCCTTCTAAGTATTTTGTGTTTTTGCATCTAGAAAAATGTAAAATATAGTATGTAAATTACTTTCTTTTCACAAAAGTTTTAATGATAAATTAGGAGTTCTTAGTTTTTAGTTAACTGATTCTATCAACTTGGTTTTACATGCAGCACGGTTGCGGCATCTGCCGCGGTCGTGGTACCAGTTTTACGTGCCTTAGGACCATGGTCACGACAAGTTTGAGAGCACGTTTCACCTCGATCGCGGTAGTCTACTCGGCCGTGGTCCTGACTATTCCCGAGTATATAAGCAAAACCCTTTTGATAGTAGGGTTTTTTTCTCTACTTGGTCTCTAACTCCTGAACGTTAGAAGAAGCTTAACTAAAGAATTGCAAGACATGAGAAAACAAGATGATCATTAAATAGCAAGGAACGTTCGATGCGAGCCTGCCTCTACCGATGTCGTACTCTCGCCACGATAGCACCACCTCTGCCGCTACCTCTCTAGCCACCTTTTGAATTCCTAACCACGGTGAGGTACCGATTGCACATTCCTTTTGATCATCGTTGTTCCTATTTCTTGCCTTTTTAAGGTTTCATTGCCTATCTTGAGTTTACAACCCTAGGTTATGATTTTCTCTATGGCACAGCTACCGCCAGAATCACTGAGTTCTTTTGCCGCTCCTTCAACGGAGTTTCTCCGGTGCTTTACTTTTATTCACGGATTTCCTTTTCTCTTCAACCTTTGTTGAACCCATTGCGGCGTTTTACTCGTGCTCTTCTGGCTATATCATCGTTGGTCAGTCAAAATTTGGGCGAGAATACCCACCTCGACCATCGTGGTCACGGTCGAGTAGGTACCTCCCCAACCGTAGTCATGACACCGATAGTAGCTTCGACTGCAGTCGTGGTCCTTATGCAAAATCTTTCTTGATCAGGTCTAATGCCGACCGCGGTCGTGATGTTTCTTTGTCGTGGTCACGACATTCCTTTTTCCTTTGATAATCATCTACCGCGGTCCCGACACCTTCCTCAACCGTGGTACTGCTTTCAGTATATGCTACAGTCACAACCTCTCACGCATTTTAAGAACAAACAATTATAAAAATGAATTAAATGTTAATGCCATTAATAAAATATGAAATACAATCTTGCTAACAACAATTTGAATGTTGAAAATTTCATAATGTTGACCTCAAATGAGGACACTTTAATGAAGAAAGAAACTTCATTGAGGGGTGAGGAGGAAAACTTAGAGAAGATAACCAATACATTGAAGGATAACCCAAACCTATCACCAACGAAGAGGCTTCAGTTGCAGCTAATGAAGAAGAAATATGAGTACATCCTAACCCATACGATGCCAGAGGAGTTTGAGGAGTCTCAAGAGACGTCATGAATAGAGACTTTTGAGTACCAACCTTATGAAACTGAGCTAAAGAAGCTAGAGCAACACAAATCTAAAACCAAGGATGAAAAAAGTGGGAAAAGGAGGAAATTGAAAGCCATGGAGAAATCAAAGGGCTAAGAAAAAGAAGCAGCCCCTGAAGAGGTCGATGAGGAAGAATAGAAGGCCCTCAACCAATAGGAACCAACATCCATATCAAGATATCAAATACACTAGTCACAGTTCAAATGGGTACTAAAAACCAAAGGGTTCAAATTGACACGATACCTGGGCGTCAAGGACTTTAAGAAGATGGGAATTTATGACAGGGTTATCAACTTCTTAGAAGGAACCAATTTGTGCACCATGTATACATCAGAAGCTCCCTCATTCACTCAATTGATGATGGAGTTCATGTCGTCATTATAAAAGCTTCCCGTTAGTGATGACGAACGCAAGAAGGGCAGCAGAGATTTCAAACTTGAAGTGAGAATAGGGGACAAGGATCATATGATTACTGAAGCCATGCTCAACACTATATTCACCAAGATGACTGAAGAAGCACAAGACTACTCGACTATGCTAGGCGAGAAAGAAGTCATCAGATACAACAGTCACAATATGTGGGAGAAGGTGACCGGAGAACACGAGCACAACTCAAAGAATTCAAAGGTGACTCTCATCACCTCCTGATTTATCCGAGTGATATAGAAAATAACCACCAACACAGTCTTCATGAGATCGGAAACCAGAGGAGTGACTATGTTACAACCCCAAATTTTGGGTTCTTTTGGCGAGAAATGTAATTTCTCATATTAAAGATATTTGGACAAATAATGATATAATTTGTTGTGAATAAATGGATTTCATTTAAAATAGCCTTGTTGTTTGATATGTGGGCTTTATTGGCTATTGGTCCCAATAACAAGGAAATTCAATTAATTAATGAATAATTGAGTTGTTGAGAAAAGAGAGATGAGGTAGAAACCTCTAGAAGGCAAAATAATGTAATCCAATGATGGATTTCGTTCCTCTTAGGTTCCTTGGGTGCCAAGGAGTCCAAGATTGTGAAGAAAAGGCAATAAGAAAAGAAAATATCAAATAAGTATTTCTTTGTTAAGAAAGAAATTGGAAAACAATGTTAAAATATGGGAAACAAGTGAAAAGACGTATATTTGAGTAATCCTTAGTGGAATTTCGTATTCCAAGGATTCCTAATGATAAAAGGAGTGCCAATGAGGAAAATAAAGAGAAATCCTCAAAAAGGGATATTTTAATAAGAAATCAACATAATAATGAGAAATAATGCATTTAGATGCATCTAGAAGGATAATAAGTATCCTTATGAAGGAATTTTGAAATCATAAAGTTTCTTGGGATCCAAGGAATCCCAATGAAGAAGGAGGAAAGAGAAAATATCAATGAAGTAAAATAAGAGAATAATGTAATACATTATTAATGAATTAAGAAGGTATGGTTAAAAAGAAAGTAATGTATACTAAAGGGGAATAGGAATCTGTGTCAATGGATTAAAAAGCAAGGAAAGAGAGAATAAGTAAGAGGAAATTCGAATTCCTAATTATTCAAGAAATAGGATATATCAAAGGAGAGAGAAAACTTGTGTTCTAATGAAGGAATCACTTTCCAAGTGGGATAAGGTTTTGTTTCCCTTGAATAAACATCTTAGGGTGTGAAAACTCTCCTCTATAAAAGGGGTAGACCCTTTGGGACGAGTTCCAGAGAGATTCCGCATCTCCCACTCTCTTCCTCGTCTTCTTCATGTCTCCTTACATTCAAAACCCTAACAGAGGGGAGCAACTGACCATGGGGCAGAAAGGAGTCTAGGTAGTGATTTCGATGGAGGCTGGGGATGCCACGATGTCAATACCAGGTCAACCTAGCATCACTGTGACCTACACGACGTGCCATGGTAGCGATAAAGCTGCACTTGCAGCAGTAAGTTGCAGGTGTGCCTCGACCGACCCAGTCATTCTCGCCAAGATATGAGGGTACCCCCAGGTGCGCCCAATAGTGGTGGAGATAATGGAGGAGTTCCCGGTGAGGTTCACGGCCCAGAAGAGAAGGTAGAGATGCGCCTAGGGCAGCTAGGGTCGGCGCCGCGCGGCTGGCTAAAGGTAGGGGATGACCCCTCGGTCATTGGACGGAAATACCCTCTGGGGTATGAAGCGTCGAGCCACTTAAAGGAGGGCAGAACGGACAATTTGAAATGTTTCTGAACAAGGCGAGCTCTTTGCATGGGAAAAGGCGACGTGGCGGCTCCTGATTGGCCAAAGTAAGTAGATTTTGCAAAAATCATATCTCATTAACCGTAGCCCGGATGGATGCGTATAAAATATGAAAATTGCTCAGAAAAATGAGGGAAATCTAATAAAAATAAAATTGAAGCTTGATTCTGTTTGCAATTCAAAAAGTATATAAAGATGCTATCTTTAATAGTTTAATCAATGAAAAACCCTAACCTTTGATGATTAATGAGTTAGAAAGGGTTAAATGAGTATATAAAGTTGATATTAGCATGTTAATGATAAAAAGGATCATTAAGATCGAAAAAGATGAACTTTGCATATAATTAGTTTAATTTTGAGCTTAATGTGCATGAATAATACTTTAATGGGCCTTGAAACCCTAATGTTGGTAAGTTTGACTCTTAATGGCTTTAATTGACTAATTTCATGATTAAAGTTGGAATATGCTAAATCTAAGCTATTTCGAGCATTAAAATCCCTAATTTGTGGATAAATAATCTTAATATTGAAATTAGGGTTTTCGATTGAATTAAGGTAGAATTAATAATAAATAGAGTTCGTATGGGATTAAACCATCATGAATTATGAGTTGTTAATCTGAAAGAAACTAAAGGTGATAATTGAGTATAATGACCTTGAAATAACTTAAAAGGATAAAGGAGGTAGTTTTGGTATAAAAGAGAAATAATCGACTTTAATTGGGCTTATGATGTTGAAATTAGGGTTTATGAACTAAGAGAGCATTTAATATGATAAAAGCGTTATGGAGGCAAAAACCCTAATAAAACCCTAATGTGGTCTAGAAATCCTAAGGTGGAATCCAAGTCTAGCTTTAGAATGTTCTGGATAAACTATAACACTTGGATCGTATGCATTAATTTCAGGATATTGTTGATTGCTTGTTGATTGATTCTTTATCCTTATTGCTTGGACAATCAAGTTGCTCTGGATCAGGTATGTGGTTAATTATGGATAACTGCCTTAGTTTTCTGAGGATTTTCCGGATGGTTAATCGCATTGAATGCAAATTATCTGTTGAATGTTCATACTTGCAAATCATAAAGTCATTATGATTATCACATTAAAAATAGAAGTATGTATTCTCGTACCCACATGCCACCCTGATGGATGATGCCAAAGGTCAGGCCCAGATGGGTAGACCAATGGACACCTTGAGCGGTTACCCCAGGCACCAAGCTCGGGAATGAGAAGGTGGCCTATGATATTGCATGACTAGTGGGAACCATGAGTGGTGACCCCCAGGCACCAAGCTCGGTATTGAGAAGGTGGCCTTAAGTCATTGGCAAAGGGAACCCTAAGGTGGGTATTCCAGGGTTAGGGCAAAAGCGGTGGAGAATGTCATACTAAAAATTGTAAATTTGCTTGTTAATTAATTTGATTGTGATTATTAAATTGTTAGCCATATTTGCAAGATTTTGGTTGTTCCCACATACCAGTATATTTTGATATACTGACCGACGTTTTGTTTGTCGGCGTTTTAGGAACAACAATTGAAAGAACAAACAGTAAAGTGACACATTGCGGAAAAAGAAATAAAGTGCAAGGAGGATTAGATAGAATAATTCAAGACCAGGATAGATAGATTTCCAAGGTTTTCAAAGGTAAGTAAAGTTTTAATTTTATACCAAATTCCAGTTAGTTAGTAGAATTTCATAATTATTATTGATTAATTATTGAACATTTGATCCTGTTAATTGAATAACGGCTCTGACCTTCGCGTCTCCCTTAATTGGGGGTTACCGGGAAGCGGGGTCGTTACAATTGGTATCAGAGCGTAGGTTCCTCACTTAATCCTTAATAATTATTAAATTTTACAAATTTTGTAGAACCCAAGGGAGTTATTAGAGGATTATCCAAAAGACAGAGGTGTCTAGAAAAGGATCACGACTGGGGGCTGGCAATATTTTCCTCCACACCGCTAGTCGGAATATGAGGACTCCCGGATTCGTGTGACTGCCTGGCCAAAGTCTTAGGGTATGATTCGAAATAAGATACCTTTAGGACTCTCTCATCTTGTTCATCCCTTCTCAACTCAAATTCTGTTAAGGACCTTAAGGATTAGGGTTTTCTCTTTTCTCCTCACCCTCTTGAGGTGTGGGAAAAGTTAATAAGGTCTAAGGGATCCTCCACCAAATTAATAAAAAGCATGTAAATAAGATGTCATGGACATAATCTTAATAGATTAAGCGCAAACTAAAGAATAGATACATGCTTAGGTCGTATGACACGAGTTTCCTTTGCCCTCAGGAGAGACCTGAGGATAGACCTCCTTGTCTGGAGGATGAGTAGAGAGAATTAGTCTTGGAGGTAGAGACCTCCATTAAAAGTAGAGACCTAGCACGTCCTTTGAGGATGATGTTAACCCTAACCCTAAGTGAAGATTAGAGAGAGAGATGACATGATGAGTTAGATGTCATGGTTGACCAGATGTTTGGTTTGTCATACGAGCCATGAGAGGTTGGATGACCTAGCACCTTTGGCAACCCGGGAAAGGGTCGTGCATGTTAGAGCAAATGGTAGCTCTTTCATGGATGAAGTTAGTGAAGGACCTATAGAAACCTTATGGCTTATGCAAGTAAGGGATAGCATGCCCCCAGAGTACGTCAGTGGTATGGTAGTAGGTTGAAACCCTGGCCAGAAGGGCATGATGGATGGCTTATGAGATAAGCATAAAGAGATATGAATAATCTTGAGCCAAACATGAGTTGAGCATAGGCTTCAACCACATAGGGGTTTGCTTGAGAATATGAGCCTTCATGGAGAAGGGACCTCTAGTAGGTATGGTTGGAGGTGGTTTTAGCTCTAGAGAGAGGAAGCAGGACCCCAACAAGGAGGTTGGAAGTCTAAAACCCTAAAACTTGAGGAATAGTGGGGAGTTAAGGATGATGCGACCTATGTGGATGATATTGGTTTCCTTATGCTTGATTCCTGGAGGCTGATGATATATTGGTTACCTTGAGAGGAACCAAACCCTAGAGAGAGGACGATGCTTCTAGTATCCATGGTATAAGTGGTTACCTGCTGGATGAGATAAAGAGTGCCTTGGACCCTGAGGAGGTTTAAGTATACTGTTGTGAGGTTTTATACCTAGTTGGTTGTCCTGGAAGAAGACTCGACCCTGATGTATTGCTCGAGTAGAAGGATGACAGGGAGTACATGACATACCTTGGACATGCTTGATTTGTGGTTAAGAGGTTGAGCATGTAGTTGGATACCCAAAGGAGAACCTAGGGTTCCTAGGCCTAAGAGGGGAAGCAGTGTATCTGATGCTCATGATGAGATTTGAGTCTCTATAGTTTCGAGCATGGTACTCCTCATGTGTAGAGGTAAAGGAAATCCCTTACGTTAAGGGTATGTTTGATGAACCCCTCACAACTAAGTTGATGTAATGTTGAGGATGAGAACAAGTGCGACCTAGCATGGTTTTGTAGGTACGCTTGTGCCTTAGTAGTTGTTGGTTTAAGCATGCTCATATGGAGGTAAACCCTAAGAATGCTTGTGACCTTTGTTATAAAGGTGTAGTTTCCTCCCATCCTAGGAAAGCGACCCTTTGGTAGGAAGTTTACCAGTTTGGTTGGTTTTGAGGTAACCTAAGGAGGTTTTGTAGGATCTTGAGAAGCTAAATGAAGAGTACATGGCATGAGAATGAACCTATAGACCCATAGATAACCATCTCTATGTGCATGTGGATGTATTACCATGGAGGTAACCGGTATGGGGCTCGACCAAGGTAGGCAGGTCGCCATGACCCTTATGAAAGGATGAAAGTCAGCCCATAAATGCAAGGAGAGAGATGATGAATGTTTGGATAAGGTTCTATGTTGGACATGTACAATAATAGAATCCTAAGTCTATCCTAGGGTCAGGTAGGGATAAGACTGATGGAAGAAGGAGTTGCCTAATTCCCTAGTTGCACATGACCATAGGGTCGGGAGGTAACAACTATCATTGTCTGAGGGCCATGGGTTAGGAGATTGATCACCTTCATGAACTCATGGGACCCAAAGGGCAGATGAGTAGGGCACTCTATGGATGCATAAGGGAAGAGGGATGACCCCAAAAGTGTCGGCACCCTATAGACCTAGAGGAGATGACCAAGGATTGTGTAGTAACCCAAGTAGGTTCGAGACCAGTTTTCCATGGAAGTAATGTAGATATCAAGATGATGGCATGTTTCAACTTAGAATTGAAGGTGTACTGGTAATGTGGGTTGTACCATCTCTACTCTTGGAATAGGAAGAACTCTATATTTGAACGGCCGCCAAATGCTTATTTTTTCTTGTAATGGGAGTGAGAGATTGGACAGTACGCATGCCATACACCAAGGGTAAAGATGACGTGAGTTGGAACAAGGAATGAGGACAGAGATGATAATGTGCCCTTGTGGAGCAAATGAGACAGGGATGGTTTACAAACACTAAGAGTATTGAGGAAATAATCTTGTGAGGATGTTTTATCTTGAACTAGGTGGATTTTTGCAAGTGTTACAAGGAATCACAAGGTGGAGCCTGATAACTAAGAGGATGAGCTCAGAATGTTCTTGATGAAGATAGACTTAGAGTTTGAGATGAGATGATAAGTAGAATACATGGAGGTGTATGTCTTGAACATTACCTAACACCTAAGGATAAGAAGTAGTAATGAAGGCTCTGGTCGAGATATAGCTGCCTAGTTAGCTGGAAGCTAGAAGAAGTTGAGGTTATTCGACTAACCCTATTTTTGGAAAGAGGATGTGTTTTAGCTAACACACGGATGTAACAAGATATGTTGAGTAAGTTAATGGTTGTTTGGTTAGCTAGTTTAGTCCTTGATGTAGTAAAAGGATGGTGATAGAACCTCAGATACACGTCTTTGGATAGGAAGGTAATAAAACCCAGATGAGAGTGGTTTAGGGCTTCTGGGGAATCGATCTTGAGGAAATCATGATCACCATACACCATGAAACTACAAAGATAGTAAGTGATAGTAGCACTTTGGATGCTTAAAATAAAGTTGCATGTAGCATGTGGCCATGCAAGCTAGGGGGCGAAGGACAAACACCAGTAACCCAGTACATAGATATAACATATAAAGAGTTCCCAAGAGGGAATGGGAGTTCATCACTGTGGATGTTGTGAGTCTCCCCTAAACCATGGAAGGTCAAGATGCAATATGGGTTTTGGTAGATCGCCTTACCTAGATAACATGAGAAAAAAAGAGAACTGTCACTGGACAGATTCAGTTGAACTACTTAAGAGAGAGGGATGGTTCAACCACACCGTGATGCGAGTTCAAAAGTTCTTGGGTATGACAAAGGTTCACTTCCATGAGGTGGAAGTGGATACATGAAGAACTCGATGATAGTATAGTTTATCACCCCATACTAATGGACAGTATGATCCAGACTAGAGGGACCGATGAGAGCATGTGTGCTCATTCAGAGTGATACATAGAGACAGTTCTTAAGATGTGATGTTAACCACCATAGCCTTTATCGGGATGCAAGAAGTCTGATAGAGAGGTTGTGTCGGTCACCACTTCATTAAGATGATGTTGGGGAAGGAGGCCTCGCGAAGGTCAGAAAAAGACCACAGTGTGTGCAGATGAAGTCGCTTTGATCGTGCAATGGTTGAGAGAGAGCCCGGTGGTGACATGAGTCACGAGCTGATGCAAAGCAGACTGACATGCAGTTCATTGTGGGAGAATATGTGATGTGATAATCCGACCCCTCTAAGCTACAGTTGAGGAAGTTGAATCCCCGATATATGGGTCCATTTGAGATGGATTGGTGGAGATGGTTGTGTTTAACCTTACCCCTCAGGATAAAATGATGTGTTGCATGAGTCTGATCTAGAGCACTATGTGAGGTACCCAAGCCAGGTGATGTGCCCTGAACCTATTCAGTTTTTGAAAGGCTGAAAAGTCCTGAGTCACCTATGAGGGTACGATATACCAAGGTAAGAAAGAACTCAGATGGAAGAAAATGAGATAATGAAGGTTCTTGGGAAACACCATGGAAAGGGTGAAGCCACATGGGAGCCCTGATGGACATAAGAAGACTTATCCTGTTTGTTTGCTTGCTTGATGGAATTTTGTGGGCAAAATTCTCATAAGAGGGGAAGGATGTTACAACCCCAAATTTTGGGTTCCTTTGGTGAGAAATGTAATTTCTCATATTAAATATATTTGGAAAAATAATGATATAATTTGTTATGAATAAATGGATTTCGTTTAAAATAGACTTGTTGTTTGATATGTGGGCTTTATTGTCTATTGGGCCCAATAACAAGGAAATTCAATTAATTAATGAATAATTGAGTTGTTGAGAAAAGAGAGATGAGGTAGAAACCTCTAGAAGGCAAAATAATGTAATCCAATGATGGATTTCGTGCCTCTTAGGTTCCTTGGGTGCCAAGGAGTCCAAGATTGTGAAGAAAAGACAATAAGAAAAGAAAAGATCAAATAAGTATTTCTTTGTTAAGAAAGAAATTGGAAAACAATGTTAAAATATGGGAAACAAGTGAAAAGACGTATATTTGAGTAATCCTTAGTGGAATTTCGTATTCCAAGGATTCCTAATGATAAAAGGAGTGCCAATAGGAAAATAAAGAGAAATCCTCAAAAAGGGATATTTTAATAAGAAATCAACATAATAATGAGAAATAATGCATTTAGATGCATCTAGAAGGATAATAAGTATCCTTATGAAGGAATTTCGAAATCATAAAGTTTCTTGTGATCCAAGGAATCCCAATGAAGAAGGAGGAAAGAGAAAATATCAATGAAGCAAAATAAGAGAATAATGTAATACATTATTAATGAATTAAGAAGGTATGGTTAAAAAGAAAGTAATGTATACTAAAGGGGAATAGGAATCCGTGTCAATGGATTAAAAAGCAAGGAAAGAGAGAATAAGTAAGAGGAAATTCGAATTCCTAATTATTCAAGAAATAGGATATATCAAAGGAGAGAGAAAACTTGTGTTCTAATGAAGGAATCACTTTCAAAGTGGGAAAAGGATTTGTTTCCCTTAAATAAACATATTAGGGTGCGAAAACCCTCCTCTATAAAAGGGGTAGACCCTTTGGGACGAGTTCCAGAGAGATTCCGCATCTCCCACTCTCTTCCTCGTCTTCTTCATGTCTCCTTACGTTCAAAACCCTAACAGAGGAGAGCAACTGACCATGGGGCAGAAAGGAGTCTAGGTAGTGGTTTCGATGGAGGCTGGGGATGCCATGAGGTCAATACCAGGTCAAGCTAGCATCACTGTGACCTACACGACGTGCCATGGTAGAGATACAGCTGCACTTGCAGTAGCAAGTTGCAGGTGTGCCCCGACCGACCCAGCCGTTCTCGCCAAGATATGAGGGTACCACCAGGTGCGCCCAATAGCGGCGGAGATAATGGAGGAGTTCTCGGTGAGGTTCACGGCCCAGAAGAGAAGGTAGAGCCGTGCCTAGGGCGGCTAGGGTCGGCGCCGCACGACTGGCTGAAGGTAGGGGATGACCCCTCGGTCATTGGACGGAAATACCCTCCAGGGTATGAAGCGTCGAGCCACTTAAAGGATGGAAGAACGGACAATTCGAAATGTTTCTGAACAAGGCGAGCTCTTTGCATGGGAAAAGGCGACGTGGCGGCTCCTGATTGGCCAAAGTAAGTAGATTTTGTAAAAATCATATCTCATTAACTGTAGCTCGGATGGATGCGTATAAAATATGAAAATTGCTCAGAAAAATGAGGGGAATCTAATAAAAATAAAATTGAAGCTTGATTCTATTTGCAATTCAAAAAGTATATAAAGATGCTATCTTTAATAGTTTAATCAATGAAAAACCCTAACCTTTTGATGATTAATGAGTTAGAAAGGGTTAAATGAGTATATAAAGTTGATATTAGCCTGTTAACGATAAAAAGGATCATTAAGATAAAAAAAGATGAACTTTGCATATAATTAGTTTAATTTCGAGCTTAATGTGCATGAATAATACTTTAATGGGCCTTGAAACCCTAATTTTGGTAAGTTTGACTCTTAATGGATTTAATTGACTAATTTCATGATTAAAGTTGGAATATGTTGAATCTAAGCTATTTCGAGCATTAAAATCCCCAATTTGTGGATAAATAACCTTAATATTGAAATTAGGGTTTCCGATTGAATTAAGGTAGAATTAATAATAAATAGAGTTCATATGGGATTAGACCATCATGAATTATGAGTTGTTAATCTAACAGAAACTAAAGGTGATAATTGAGTATAATGACCTTGAAATAACTTAAAAGGATAAAGGAGGTAGTTTTGGTATAAAAGAGAAATAATCGACTTTAATTGGGCTTATGATGTTGAAATTAGGGTTTATGAATTAAGAGAGCATTTAATATGATAAAAGTGTTATGGAGGCAAAAACCCTAATAAAACCCTAATGTGGTCTAGAAATCCTAAGGTGGAATCCAAGTCTAG
The DNA here is from genome assembly GCA_963693085.1 of Alisma plantago-aquatica. Classification (NCBI taxonomy): domain Eukaryota; kingdom Viridiplantae; phylum Streptophyta; class Magnoliopsida; order Alismatales; family Alismataceae; genus Alisma; species Alisma plantago-aquatica. The sequence goes on along the minus strand of OY856413.1, from coordinate 763,619,726 downwards.
CTTTAGAATGTTCTGGATAAACTATAACACTTGGATCGTATGCATTAATTTCAGGATATTGTTGATTGCTTGTTGATTGATTCTTTATCCTTATTGCTTGGACAATCAAGTTGCTCTGGATCAGGTATGTGTTTAATTATGGATAACCGCCTTAGTTTTCTGAGGATTTTCCAGATGGTTAATCGCATTGAATGCAAATTATCTGTTGAATGTTCATACTTGCAAATCATAAAGTCACGATGATTATCACATTAAAAATAGAAGTATGTATTCTCGCACCCACATGCCACCCTGATGGATAATGCCAAAGGTCAGGCCCAGATGGGTAGACCAATGGACACCTTGAGCGGTTACCCCAGGCACCAAGCTCGGGAATGAGAAGGTGGCCTATGATATTGCATGACTAGTGGGCACCATGAGTGGTGACCCCCAGGCACCAAGCTCGGGATTGAGAAGGTGGCCTTAAGTCATTGGCAAAGGGAACCCTAAGGTGGGTATGCTAGGGTTAGGACAAAAGCGGTGGAGAATGTCATACTGAAAATTATAAATTGGCTTGTTAATTAATTTGATTGTGATTATTAAATTGTTAGCCATATTTGCAAGATTTTGGTTGTTCCCACATACCAGTATATTTCGATATACTGACCGACATTTTGTTTGTTGGCATTTTAGGAACAACAATTGAAAGAACAAACAGTAAAGTGACACATTGCAGAAAAAGAAATAAAGTGCAAGGAGGATTAGATAGAATAATTCAACACCAGGATAGATAGATTTCCAAGGTTTTCAAAGGTAAGTAAAGTTTTAATTTTATACCAAATTCTAATTAATTAGTAGAATTTCATAATTATTATTGATTAATTGTTGAACCTTTGATCATGTTAATTGAATAATGACTCTGACCTTCGGGTCTCCCTTAATTGGGGGTTACCGAGAGGCGGGGTCGTTACAGACTAAGGGGAACCTATTTCTAATATGGTCCATGCTCAATATGAAATCGGTGAACTTTAAGAGACTGCTAATTGAGAGGCAGTCAGCCGCAGTAGGAGGGGAAGCAAAGTAGACGAAAGAATTATGCATGAGTAGCCAGATAACTATAATAGCTTATCATTTTATGGATGCCAACTTTTTGATGAAATACAAGAAGACCAAGGGAATACCAAGATTGACATCAAGTCTCTCATCAACACAAGAATTCTGGAACAGAAAGGTAGCAACTTTTTCTACAAACAAAGCTGCTCCAAGGTACTTCTACCCCTACCAGAGATGGCATATTATGATGCCCGCAAGCCACGGCCCTCACAGGAGGATGTGAACAAGATGTACTCAGGTGCTACCAGTATAGCCGTAGGCCCATCATCACCCACTGGGGAGAAGAACATGAAAGATAAGACTCCAGAAATGGAGACACAAAAGCCAGAGGAAAGAAAGAAGCTGGTGATAAAGAAGAGAAAGAAGAAAACATCAGACAAGTTCTCCGCCCCAAATCTACCCTCACCACACATGCCTATAGAGATCGAAGACCAACTCGAGGTGGCAATAAATGAAGAATGTGACCATGCACATATCGAGGCCACCAAAGGAGAATGGCATTTAGAGGTCAAATAAGAACCCCGCCAAAAGTGTGAAGACCATGAGGTTGCACCCAACCCTATGATCCCAGAAGTGCACTACAAGTATCTGAGCAACCAGATACGAGCACTTCTGCCCAAGCACCCAATGTTGATCCAACACAAGACAAGTCGGCTCCACAACCTAAGGAGCCTTTAACTTCAACGACACCATCAACAACGCCTGTAGAGTAGCAACACCAACACTCACAAACATTTGGTGATGTACTAGGGCAAAAATTTGATGCCATGTGGTTATACATGCAACATGCTTTCAAAATTAATTTCAATATTACTTATATCATGTACACACTAACTATGTAGGTACAAAGTTTGAACGTGTGGCATGAGGCACTCCCCCAGTTCATGCAAGGGGTCATCAACACCTAGAATGCAATGATGGGGGTTTTGAAGACACTAACTAAAGAAATGGTGGACCTAAAAATGGAACGAGACACCATGAGAGAAGATAAAGAACTAATGCAGAAGGGGTATGAAGACGCATTAGATGACCTGAAGAAGAAACGTCAATGCTTAGACGAAGAATGCTAACAACTTGATGCATAACGCCAAAAGATGGATGGTTGGCAGCAAAGAAAGAATTCAAAGTGTCTAACTAGCCCTTCCACATCACAAGCCTCCTCAAGCCCCTCAAGCCCAGATAAAGATGATGATGACACAAGAGGAACAGGTGCGGGTGCAGCTTCAAAGGATGAAAGTGCTAACGTAAAGACCACGCCAAATGTGGAACCTCCTAGAAAAGAAGCACCGCAATAGTTAGAATCTCATCAAGACATCGAGACAAAGAAGACAAATACCTTGTCCAGAATGTTTGACTTGAACAACAGCCCAGAAGAGGACAAGTCTACATCTGAGGAACCTTAACCAGTCGTCATCGTCAGGGATGAAAGCACTGCCATAGAAAATCTCACATCACGAGAAATAAGAGATCTCAACAAGTTCTTGGGAAAAATTACTTTTGAAATGGATATCTGTAATGATTTTTTGCAAGACCCGGCACAGTACGAGCAGAACGATTCACTTTATGAGGGAAAGATGGCTGCAAAGTTAGTCGTGCTCAATTCAACAGAATTTGAGCAGCCATCAGAAGAGAACAAACCCATAGAAGACTTAACTACTGAGATATCTACGAACAATGAAAGCAAAGCGGCAAATCAAGCACTGTTGGATGTTAAGGTACAACTTCCCGTGATAGAGGTACATTCCCAAACAATGCAGACAACATGAGATAGTACCTAAGAAGATGAAGAAAGTGGACTCACCTCTTTCTTCACTAATGGGCTGGTCAGAAAGTAGAGAGCACCAGTTCATGATGTACCATTAGGTGTTGCTCCCCCTTTACCCTACAAGATGGCAGGCATAGACATGACCTCATTATCAAGAATTACATGTAGAGATGTCCATATCATAGCAGACGTTCTTGACGACCACCTTCTAGGCATTTATATTCTCTACCATAAGAAAGGAAGGTCACTTAACACGGGCCATTTTAGAGGGATCTTTATAAAAAGAGCATGAGTACACAAGAAGTTGTTCAAAGTACTCTGCACAACTCTACTTGAAGAATTTCTACATCCTGAAAAAATGGAACCTGTCTTCAACGTCACCATGCATCTAGCAGGTCAACTTTTTGATAAAAATGACAAGGCTAATGATGTTAAAGAACTACAACGTGTAGTGAGCAGAGAGGATATGAAATTTGTAGTCCTTTCTATAAGGACTGTAAAGCACTGGGCACTAATTTTCATCAACCTATATGAGAGACGTACAACAGTGTTCAATTGTTGCATAGCTGAATTGGACAACACATATTTGATTTACAAAAACAAGGAATCAAGGGATATCTTAAAGGTGCCACTACGTCTGCAGCGGGATATACAGACTGTGGATAGCATACATCAAGGGATGTGGAAATAATTCTATATTTGTAAAAAGATCCCTCAAGAAAAGGTTGGAATAGGGGATTGTGCTTTCATAGTACTCAGGATGATGGAAGCAATTAATAAGGGAATCCCACTGGAAGACCTCTACAGAAGATTTACATGGGTTACACGGTGTCTAGGCAATGGAGGTTATCTATGATCGCCACTTCTTCAACGACCTGATGATGCCTTCAGATGCAATACCATGTTGGCTTCACCAAGAAATACCTCTACCTAAAAAGAAAGCATGGAGGAAAAGATGTAACACCTTGTGGGTCGATCTAGAAGAACCTACTAGAGCATCCGCTTGGAAGGAAGGATGGGCAGTTGACACTCTTGACAAAGTAGAGAAACAACCTGAGAGCATGCCAGAACAATCTCCCATGGCAGAAACATATAATGAACAACATCTAGTTCACGAGCCTGAAGAAGGAGAGATGGAGGAAGATGATATGCCAGAGATAAAACATGATGGTCCAATAAGAGAAATAGTGCCAACCTTCAAGGATTTCGATAGGTGGAGCTATAAGGGCTTGTCACTCGAATACCTACAACTGATAATGAAATTCTTAAGGGAAGGTGACACCACAACAGAGGCAATCTTCAAAAGGGATGGCATTTGTGTACTAAATGACAACCTTAGAGATATGTTGAAAATAGGAGGGTACCTTTCAATCAACACTATGTCAGCCTACCAAGCACTACTGAATGACAACATGCCAAACATACATATGACCTACTTCCTCTTAGTAGATGACATCTTGAAAGATAAAAGGTCAGGAAAAAAAGAACGCTTACTGCAACACATGGCGACATCTCTTCCGGATTATATATTCTTTCCCATCATACATGATAGTCATTGGACTCTACTAGTAGTTAGTATTATAGCTAGGACTGCAGTTCTTTATAACAGCTCAGATGCAATCTTTGCACTCAACAAAAGAACAAACATGACTACTGCAAAGACACCTACAGAAGAGAAGGCAATCACGTGTGCCGAAGTAGTTGTAGAAATGCTCAAAAACTATGGAAAAGGGTACAAGAATAAAGAAGGCAAAGACTTCAAGAAGATGCAATTCTGCCATAGAAGCCCTCAACAAGACCACTATCAAACAACTGCAGCTTCTATTGCTTGGACTGGATGATTTCCCTATCTACAATGAATATGGAGGTGGAGGGCATGCAACATGAACAATACCACCCAGTACACATAGTATATGCCAGCATGCTCCTCGAGTCAAAGTGGGCCTCCACAAACAACTAGAAACAATAAAGAAATCTCGTTTATACATCCAACTCCAATTTTGACATCTTGGGTCAGGGTGAATGATAAGTTTGAGGGAGGAGTCATAAACGGGGGTGAGAGGCACAGTTTTATCACCCAAATTAAAAAAATACTTATACATATTCTTATTTCTGCTATAGTCAAGTATGAGAAACAAATTCCTCAAAAATTTTGCTATAAGTTGTAGTTTTTCTTAGTCACTTCTTAGACTTGTCAGTCCCCTTGTTGAATGTTGTAGTTCTATCATTTCTAGAGAGGTGCAAATGAGCGAATAATACACATAATAGTAAAACCAAGAAGCATAAAAATACAGTTTTATCTCATTCTTAGGGAAAAATGTTGTGTGTGGAACAATCCTAAGTCTAGGGATTCCCTAGAAACTGGAGGACTTTACCAAGCCATACTCTTAACCAATCACCCTAACCTAATGGTTCTAGCTAGAAAATCTTCACCTCTCTCGAGAAGGAAACAACTACCCCTTCCAGGTTTAATTATCCCCACTTTGGGATGAAAAAAGGTTTGGCTGCCCAAAAAATCATGTAAAAACTCCTCACCCAAACCTGAGAGGAGAGATGAAAAGCCAAAAAGAAAGAAAAAAATATTGAGAGTTGTGCCCAAAAGATGTCGAAGGATCCCACACGGCCAGTATATTGCTGCACTCATGAATGCAAATATGTCATGCCCGTAAGTGGATTCTTGAATCCTTATATATCCACCTACACTCCCAAGCAACCCTCACGCAACCACCTGACTTAACGCCAGGAGCCCTTGGGAAAACACTATACTTACGACAGGTTGTGGGTGAGGGAAATTGAGGAGAGTAGGAAAACACTTAAAGTTTGAAACCTACTTGAGCACACTAGCATAGGGCCAACTAAAATAAAGGAAGGGTGTGATAGCTACCCCTCAAGGGGATGTGTACAAGTATGGCTAGCAACCTAGCATAGGAAGGGGTAAGTCATTGAGACAGAGAGCCCTTTACTACCAAAAGGCAATGGCAAGGATTCAAAGTCATGCAACTCTAGTTACAAAAGTCCAACTACTCTGGATCCGCTCTATTTCGGACATGTGATTTAGGCCGGTCACATCCTTCACTAGATTTAGTGGGAGGATGAAGCTTTCATTAGACCTCATGCATATGATGCATAAAGATCTTATGACGTAATGCTATAGATAATTACTTATACCTCACAATCATTTACTGGTAATATGATGATATGTACTCAGTAAAATGGAAATCTCTTGAAATGGTCAAAGAAATTATAAATGAAGTATGACTTTGATGAAAGTATTATGAAACTTTGATGAGATCAAATGTTGAAATACTTTGCATCAATACTTGAGAACCTTATAGGAAAGGATTGTGATAATGTATCACAAGTTAAATACATCTGAGCATGATGATGTATCAGAATGAAGGAACTATACCATGATAGGTCATGATATAATTATCAGTTAGTCTTATCTTCTTATATCCTCATAAATATATACCTAACACTAAATCATGTACAATATGAATGGTTTATAAGACATCATGTATGATATGATTTGGGAATGTCCCAATATGTCTAAAGGATTGAAACCATTCAAAAATTAGTTTCTTGAGAAGGATTATCCATAAACCATGATTGTTGATTGATTAATATTAATCCCAATACAATAACAAAAGTGTTTTGTTCATAGGATAACAGAGTTCCAAAATAATCAGTGTGAGTAAAAGTAGAACTCAAAATGTTTGAGGTCAACAAAGAGGTACAATTAGAACTAAGAGAATAACAAGTTGTTGTAGAATATCAAGTTCATCATAGAATAAAATAATTCTAGTAGAACACCATCTAAGATTGAAGGATTGAGAATCCAACGATTCAGATGGGTTGGTCATAACATGATGAGCCAACTAATCAACTAGAAACTATTAAGCACCATAATCTAAGTAATATGGGATCCATGTAAGCTAAAAAGGTAGGACCTTGATAGCGATGCCTTAAAGGGTAACACCTAAAAGGTACAATAGGGTCTTATGGCAAAAACCTACATGGATAACATAAAATGACAAGTTGGTTGAAAAGTTTTCCGAATCAATTCAAGTTGTTGAACTTGATAGAAATTCATTTACCAATTGTCATCCTTGTTGTTGTGGTTAAGATAGACTAAGAGATTTGGCATATTAAGATAAAACCAGATCTTTTTTAAAATGGAATACATAAAAGGATGTGTACGTGACACAACCTAAAAGGTTTTATAACTTCAAGAATGCAATAAAGTCTAAAAACTACAAAGTTCAATATGGGATTGAAATATGCATCTCAGAAATAAGATATTTTTATTTGACAAGATAACCAAAGAGTTTGACTTGAATCAAAAAAATATATGAAATATGTGATTACAAAAGATTTAGTGGGAGCATATATGAATATTCCTCATGTGATGAGGAATGGAAACTCAATATTGTGAATGTTGAGAACTGGCATGAAAACCCTTCAACAATGAAGGATAAGGTGAAACATATTATGAGATAGGGAACAAGATCTATAGAGATAGTTCTTCAAAGTTTCATAGTGTAAGTTCAAGAAAATACAATAGTTATGTGTTGAAAAAGTTTAACATGGAAGGATTCAGTAAGAGAGAATCTGGATTAGTCTCTCATGAACCCTATATTCCAATGCTTGTGAAGAATGGAAATATCATGAGTAAGATTTCGTGGACATGGGCCACCCCAACAATGGATCTATCATGTAATCTATTAAAATAGTTATCCCATATAATCTTGTATGTATTAGACATGACAAGCTGATATTAAAATCCAATAAGGGTTATTGGAAATGTCACAAGGACATCCATTAGTACTTGTGAAGTACTTAAGGATAAATTGCTAGTCAATAATGATAGAAATAAAAGGAAGAGTTGGATGTAAAGAGTTACATTGATGCAATCTTTCATAAATGACAAAGCTGATTGCAAATTAAAATATGTTTTGATTTAAAAGGGACAAGTGATGATTAGTTGGAAGGATTCTGAACTAATAACCATTAACTTTATTCTACAATAGAAGTTGGGAATACTTGTTTTGTGAACATAGAGTGATACTATATGGATCTAAAGTTTCATATGATAAACTTATAGATGTTTCAATCGTTGATGACTAAGTAGGATATTGTGACAATAATGGAGCTAATTGTTAGGCAAGGAATATTAGATACCATATTACGACAGTTCCGTCTCATACAAGAAATCATATTGTGAAGAGAATAAACATGCAATATCCCGACTATAAGCAAAATGTTTCTAACCCGCAAAATCAACACTAGCAAAGTAGAAGCATGTTGGACATGTTTAGGTCACTAAGGATGAGATCCGTTGGTGACTGGCTCTAAGTGCAAGTGGGATTCTATTGTTAAGGTATGCCCATAGAGCCAATCATAAGATGATTGACATGGCATATACCTTAACAGATTTTATTAATACTTAAAGGCAAGCTTACAATTCATTCTGTTTCACTCAGTTATGAAATAATGAAGAAACACTATGAATGTCTAGAGAATAATATTAAAGGATGTATGTATTCAAGTTACTACCCTTATAGATGAGATCATATAGATGCTAAGAGTATGTATACATATTCTCATTATGTCCCTGATTGGTTGTTATTGTGGATGGTTGATAGACAACAATAACACATAAGATCAGAGTGTGAGTTGGTTGATGACTAAATCTCATTAGTCATGATATGGCAATGTCAAACCAAGTACACATGTACATGTTAACAATGTATTGGACAGACCCACCTTGAGAGTGACACATGGTTGTGGTGGTCACAATCATCTCTCATAGTGAAGGTGGTGATTGTGATTCTTAAACCTAAAATCGTTGTACTCGTCACATGTCATTGGGTATGCTTTGACATCATCAAACACAGTGTTGAAACATGGGTTGTTATAATGGTGGTGATTGGGTGACTTTGACACATGGGGATAGAATGTGAGTGATAGATATGAGATTTGTCCCTCCTACTGGAGTGTGATATCCTAGCCACTTGATAAGCGAGACTGAGAAACACTTGTGCATTCACATGTGAATCAATATATGATATTGAGGTCATGTTATCTCAAACAATCTTCTCTTGGTTAAAGAAACATGAATTGAGCATTGAAAGGATGACCTTCCATGCCTTGAGTTCATCTTGGATATCAAAGACAAAGGAATTATACGATAACTACAACACTTTACACAGATTGTAGGTTGAAGTTGTTCTCTAACTTTCCATTCACTTGGGTAGCACTGATGTGTGACTAGGCACCATACTTTGCTTGTGATGTCATAAGCTAGTTATGGACATTCACTACTAACGTGATATAGAACCTATAGGGTCACACACATAGGAACTCATCTAGAATAGGAGTTTGATCTTGAATGACAAATGGATTGATTACTAAAGTGTTTAGGTATTTAATCCATGCATCAAATTGACTGGTTGGTTGATTGGTGTGACAAAAGACCATCTCACTAGGTGAGACGGCCTTTTGGGCATTTGTCAAATTGACATCTCAAGTGTTGAGATAGTCATTTGGGTTGTTAGGCTAATCAGAGTTCGAATTGTCTAAGTTCTGCCCTTGAACTGACTGATTTAATGTGATTGAACTGACTGGCTCATCTCGACTCACTAGATGTGTGTTTGGGTGAGTGAGACAAGCATCTCACATGGGTTAGATGGCTCGCTTGGGCCGAATGAAGATTCATAATGTTTTTTGAATAGTTTTGATCGCTCGTACTTGGAGTGCAAGTAAATTAATATGTAATATTAATTGGAATCAAAATTGCCAAGTTCATGTCCAATTGGATAACTGCCAAAAAGTCATTTGATAGTACGAGACAACCATCTCACACACTAGATGACCATTTGGCATCTTGCATGTTGCAAAAATTCAAGTTCTTCTGGTCCTTTCTACTCCCACACAATCTCGTACAGACTGTGAACTTTGACCCTAACCTCGCCAATAAAAGGAGGTGTATTGGAGGCTTCTCAAAACACAATAGAGACAACTAAGAATCATTTTCTTTGACAATTATTATCCTCTATAGTTGTGGTAACCAAGAGAGCTCAGACAAGTCCTACCCGACAAGGAGGGATACCCAATGGGAGTTGACAATTGAGAAGTCATCGTTGTGGGAGAACATGTTGGTGAATAGTAAACCAGTGAGAGGGACAACTCCTTCATGTCCATTCTTGGTGAATGACATGAGTTCTAGTTGGTCCGTGTGGACTACTCTAGAGGCAGGAGTCCTTTGGCTGCTGCTCGGAGAGCAACGTTAACCTACAGTCTGTGGCGAGATCACATGAGCATTGTAGAAGTTGTTCGTGTTCTCTATTCATGGTGAAGACTAGGAGCTGCACAACCACCATCTAAGAGAAACTAGTCAGCAGTTGTAAAGAAACGAGTTTTGTCACTACACAACCATCGTCCAAGAGAAACTATTCAGCAGTTGCAAAGAAGTGAGTTTTGTTGCTGCACTTGTTCCAGGACCAGATATAACTCGATAAAAATATTATTCCTATTTTATAGTAGTTGACACAATCTAATTGTTATGAAAATACTGATAGATAAATTTTTTGTTTCCGCTGTTGTGCTCTATGCCTGTATTCCCAACAAATATATCCATATGTCTATCTATATATATACACACACACAAATATAACTATATATATACATATACATATTCAAAGTGGCAGGTTCCAGAGTAGCGTGCCAGCCAACATTTTCTATTTGAGGGCAACTGGAATGGCAAAGAATTGACCTCTTACATAACATTGAGCTTTCAAAGACCCAAAAATTATAGTCCATGTCTCCTTTTGACAGCTTCTTACAACTGTAACTACTATACATGTAATATAACTATTTGGAAGGTAATGTAACTATGTATACATGTAAAGTAAAGTATTTTTAGAACATGAAGCTACTCGTGCGGGTATTAAAGATAATCCATATATATATATATATATATATATATATATATATATATATATATATAGAGAGAGAGAGAGAGAGAGAGAGATACACATACAATTAGATATATATTATATATGGTGTATGTTTCTATGGGTGTGTCTCTCTTTCTATATATATGTATATATACCGTTATCTAAACTCCCCACTAGTAAAAACATATACAACATAGAGTGGAAGCATAAAAATGTCATAATCATGATATTAATTGTATAACAATAGAATTTATATATAACACATCACAAGATAAAGATAACAATGCTCTTCCTCAAATCCTCCACATCACTCACACACATAAACTAAGACAAATAAGTATCACACTTAAGCAAGATATGGTTTTCATAGATAGAAAAAAAAATCCAAACTAGATATGGCTAGCACCCCACCAAGTATTTTCTTCTAAAAATCCTCAAACTAGTCCTTGCACGTCATACGACTCTACTCTTCTACTTTTGCTCCTTACCTGTGGGCATTGCACCCCCGACCATGCATCAAACAATTGTAAGTGGAATTATAAAGACATAATTTCTTTTCAATTATTTTTATCTTAAACTATATAAGAACCCTCAAGATTCCACATAAGTGTCTCTTCTCTTGTGCACCTAAGCGCCTCTTGAGTTGCACCAAAGTGCCTCTTCGCTTATGCGTCGAAGTACCTCTTGGTTTTCTTTGAGGAACCTCTTAATGATGATCTTATATAAGTTATCTTTTATCATTCTCTTACTCTTAAAAAGGTTAATTGTTCTTAGATCTTATTCTTGACTTTACTCTTAATGTACATGAGATATGATACAATAAGAATTGAACGGAAGCATGTCATTCAATTCATTATAGATCTATTGACTTTTATCTTAATAAGCAATTGGAATAATAGATAATACATTCATAGAATTCCATGTACATTGTACATACATACATATATTTAATCAAGAAGTACTTATGTTCAAAGTGCATGGACCACTTACCTTTATTGGATAAATATCCTAGTTGATATTCCTTGTTTGATGGAATCCTAATCACATTCTTGGTTGGTTGAACCCTAAAGCCATGTTAATAAAAAATTTCATATCATTTGCATTATTCATTATTATGAAATTCCAAAGAATCGACCAATCAAACATGTTAATTGATTTACAACTCTTTTAGGAAAATCACATGTTGAAAAGGTGGTCCTCTCCTTGCATCACATGGCAAATCTTGTTCATGTGACATGGTAAAGTGATAAAAAATTATATCATTATTCATGAGTGAAAACTAAATAAAGTGTGCTTGAACTACAAAAATTCCCTTGGTAATTAAATCTATTGATTTAGCCCACAATGACAGTTGGGGGTTCTTATTCCCTAGTTTCTTCAATTCTAGAACCTGATGAAAATGATGAAATCAGGGAGAAAACCTTGAAATGGAACTCAAGATCTGAGGTTGATCTTGAGAAAACAACCTTGCAAATGAGAGACCAAGGTCCAGGACATCTCAATTGACCAAGACTCTGGCCATCTAGGTTCTAGGAATTCTAATGGCAACTATTGCCATGGCTATCTATGATCAAAGTTTGAAAAACCAGAAGGAGGATGCTCACAACACAAAATAAGGATATGGTTAAGTATGGAACTCCAAGGAGGGGCTAGCCACCCAAAAACCAAGTAGAGAGATGATCAAAAGTTCATCATAGGTGAGGAGATTCAAAATATGGAGAAAAATAGCGAACTGAGAAGGAAGATTGAACTAACCAAATTAATCTCACACAAAACTCCATGAGGCTAGACTGAAGCTAGTATAATGACTATGACCACTTGTAAAGGTCTCAATCTTTCTACCGAAGTCGGGCTACATTGCACAAGTAGAAAGAAAAGAGGAGACTGGGATAAGGATGCTAGAGGGGGGAATTGGTTATGGGGTTCGATTCCTTTATGTTTAGGGAAGGTTTTCGGGAACTAAGAATTATAGTGGGAGGGTTCTGTCATGGTTGCAATTTATGGAGGATGTCGAAATAGGGGAGGGACAGAGGAGTCCCATCGTCTGCTAATTCTAGGGTAAGAAATCTAATAAAATATGGCATTAGAAGGATCGAAAGGATAAGGAGAAGCTAGAAAATATATTTTCTTAGCTCAAGACTCAACAAAGGGAGAGATTGGAGGGGAAGAAGGGTGGGGGTGTTGTAGAGTCTAGAGAGGGCTGGACTTGGGTGAAGAAGACATCCTCTTAGTATGTGGATGCATTCATAACCCAAAGTCGTCTGATGTATCTAGGGTTTAAGGGTCGTGACATCCAATTAATTTAGGGTTTAGATGTGTCTAGGTCATAATAATCAATTGATCAATAATTTGAACTTGAACTATATTGTTTCTTTCCCAAATCGATTGACGGGTCAAATGTGGTCCAATAAGCTTCAAATTCTAATGATAGATGTATTATAGGATCTAGAACATTCTTAGATAGTTAATTTCCAAACTTGATGATCAAATAATGCGTTGTTACCAAAATATGATTAATGTCACTTATGGATTCATGATTGATCCCTAATTGATATATTTACCATTTATGTTTAGTAAGGGTTTATTATATTTGTATTATGTCTATTGGACAAAATTAGTCCAATCAAGGTTTGTGTACTTGTTGGTGATAATGAGACTACATTAAGGAGAGAGAAAGCACTTTATATATAATATTTTCATTTATTTGAGTATTATTATCCTTGAGGTAACTATGATCATGAAGAGAGAAATTATGTCACTCATCCTTAATAATATTGATAGGAAATTTTTGATTTACTTGGATTAGTTGCATTGAGGTCCAACAAGTTGGATATATTTAGTGCCAAATTCATTAGGGACTAAAATGTAATTACTTCACTTAGTAAAGGATTTTTGAATTGTTATGATTATACCAACCTTAATAAAATCCCATCCTCAAAATTTCCATGTACTACCCACCTTAGGATTTTACTTATTCCTAGTATGTGTAACACATACATGACATAAACACTTCTATCTAACTCAAGATAGGGTTTGATCTAGGTCATATCTTCACTAACTCCATCCTCAACTAAACCTCACGGTTTGGTTCTTCTAACCAAGTCATGAATCTATATTATCCAAATGTATTAGGTTTAGATGGATTTATAATTTAGGTCTTTTATATCAACTCTCTTGGTGGCACCTCTGGATATGTATACATAAACACACACATAGATATACATGTACATATACATATAGTGTATAGGTTACACAATATACTCTAGTTTAGTTTACGTATAAAATTTTGGGAAATCTAAACAATTCATTTGTATTGCTACAACAATTATAGGCTACTTACAAATTTTGAGCTCATTTATTTGAGTATAGGTCGTTGATTTGAGGACAACAACATTGGATCGTTGTGTAAGCATCTAGAAGAGATCAAAATGTACATAAAACATATTCATAAGATATTTAAGAAGATCAATGGTTAAAATTTTGAAAAATAATATTACATGGTAGAAAAAGACTTGAATGTATTGTGTCTCCAATACATTTGAGTGTTTTCCAACCCTTCCCTCTCTCTCTCTCTATTATACACACACAAACACACACACGTAGACACACACACACACACACACACATATATATATATATATCTGTGTGTGTGTGTGAGAGAGAGAGAGAGAGAGAGTCAAACTGGAATATACATAACTGTAATGATGACACCATATATTCCACTCAATTTGCATCTCACAACTATCTTTATGAAAATCCAAACTATTGATTACCTTTAGTATCATATGAATGTATCACATAGAAAATTTGAACTCATTCAGATACCTACAAGTCATGCATCTAAGTGGTACAAAACTTGTACATTTCAATTAGTTTCTAGACATCGACATGTAATCCAAGGATGAAATTATTACACATTTTCAAGTGAGCTCAAATTTTTATGCAAGCTATTAATGTGATTCTGAAAAAAAAAACTAATAATCTATATTTTAATTAAAAAAACTAATATTGACATGTAAACTTGACTGGAGTGTATGTTTTGATTTGTACACTGGAGTGTATTCTAGGATCTCTCTCTCTCTCTCTCTCTCTCTCTCTCTATATATATATATATATATATATATATATGGGTATATATTCACTACCTGTATGGGTAACTAAATTTAGTTACCTGTGGATCTATTTTGTAATAGAAAGGTACCTATTTGTAATGAGACAAACATCGTTTGCAATGAGATGATCAAATTTGTAATGCAAACACTCGTTTTGAATTACACATCTGGTTATTGTAAAAATGATATTTATGACAGTAGTTTACGCTGTAATACAAAATGAGTGTTTGTATTACAAATTTGATCATCTCATTACAAACAGCTACCTTTCTGTTACAAAATAGATCTACGTGTAACTAAAGTTAGTTACCCATGCGGGTAGCGAATGAATGGCACACACACACACAAAGATATATATATATATATATATATATATAGAGAGAGAGAGAGAGAGTCCGGCTAGAATACAATGGAGTGTACAAATCATGATGTACACCCCAATGGTGTTTGCCTATCTAGATCATGTTTTTCTAAAATATAATCAATTGATCTTCTTGGTTACAATAATAATAGGCCACATATAAAATTGGAGCTCATTTGAATGTAAGCCACTCATTCAATGACAACAAAATTGACGCACAAAACTAATTTGAAATGCATGATTTTTGCCTCCTTTAGATGCATGGTCTATATGTGTCCAAATGAGCTGAAATTTATTATATAGTATGTTCTAAAGATATTTAAGAAGATCAATGGTTTAGATTTTTCAAAAAAAAAATTGCATCTTTAAAAACGAATGAGGTATACGATGCCTCCAGTACACTCGAGTGTGCACTAGCATGACTCTCTCTCTCTCTCTCTGAATATATATATATATATATATATATATATATATATATATATATATATATATATATATATTTCAAAATTTTAATCTGTTGATCTTCTTAAACATCTTGTGAACAACTCTAATACAAAATTTGAGCACATTTGGACATTTCTAGGTCATGTTATAAAGATTGCAAAAATTATGCATTACAAATTAGTTTCACGCGTCGATTTTGTTACCCTCATATGAGTGACTTACACTCATCTAAATGGGATCAAAATTTGTATGTAGCCTAGTTATAGTATGACAGTGAAGATCAATGGTTTACATTTTGCAGAAAAACAGTCCTGATATGCAAACACACTTGAGTGTGTCCGTACGATCTGTACAGTCGGGCGTTTTCTAGCCTGACTATATATATAGTCAGGCTAGAAAACGCCCGACTGTACAGATCGTACGGACACACTCAAGTGTGTTTGCATATCAGGACTGTTTTTCTGCAAAATGTAAACCATTGATCTTCACTGTCATACTATAACTAGGCTACATACAAATTTTGATCCCATTTGGATGAGTGTCTTACACTCATCCAAGGGCAACAAAATCGACGCGCGAAACTAATTTGAAATACATGATTTTTGCGGTCTTTATAACATGACCTACAAATGTTCAAATGTGCTCAGATTTTGCATATGAGCTATTCACAAGATGTTTAAGAAGATCAACGACTTAGATTTTTGAAAGAAAAAATTTATTACACCGTTAAAAGTGACGAGTGTATTCTAACCCTTTCTCTCTCTCTGTGTGTATATATATATTCATGCTAATTATGGGTTGAAACTTAGGAGATCAAAATAACTCCCGTAGTTGGACCATGTGCCAACATGCATGGTCTTATGGCAAACTATATAGAGGCGTCATCTGTAACACAATTGAACTCTCAAGTTACCAAAGTCCCATTTTTCGAACCACTGGTTGAGTGAATCCAACCCCAACCATAAGCGTCAAAGTGATATTTAACCATGCGTATTGAAATGGCTTACATGTATCAAGGTCTAATGGATAGTGTGTTCCTAATACGCTCGAAAAGGTTGTGAAAACATTGTTAGCGCCCATAAGATGTCCTCATTAAATTATACTAGTTTTGTTCAACCCTGTCTGTAAAAGGTTTTTGACCATTTATAGAACAACATTGATCCACCGTGTTGGTACTGCCCAGCATTAGGCATGGACAACATAGATAACACAGTGTAGAGCCACTCCTTCAAATTTATATGGGAATCAGTTCGTCCCACCCCGCGCATGTCAAGTGACAAAGATGTATCTGCCAGCTCTATACGAATGCATATCTTTGTATCATTCGGTGTACGAGCAACAAAAATCACCCGCAATCTCCAGGTACATAGATAACAGTGTAGAGCCATTCCTTTAAATTTATATGGGAATCAGTTCGTCCCGCCCCGCCCCGCCCCGCGTATGTCAAGTGATAAAGATGTATCTGCCCGCTCTATACGAATTCATATCTTTTTTGTATTATTCGGTGTTCGAGCAACAAAAATCACCCGCAATCTCGAGGTACAATGTTTCACCCCAATCGCAGAAGGGGTTGAAAGGAACCAACCGTATTACACACGGGTTACCATGTCCAAAATTCAGCCAAGCAAACTCTAAGAATTTCACAACTCTTGACGCCTAGAAGGAATTTGCAAAGTAAATGCAAGAATGGTAAACCGTTTGAAGGACAGCACACTTTGGGCACCTAAACCACGTCGGGCTGCTCGCAGGTTCTGCTCTTTATACACCCATTGCTAGGATTCGAAAGACCCAAAAATACAACCCTTCCTAATTATGAACTGCTGACGAAATAACCACAGCATCTTTCATTGGCAGAAATCCAGAGATACTTCCGGCAAGTATGGTTTCACAACAAACTGAGAGATCGGTTTCCACTAATGAATGATCGGGAGTCACAAATGGAAATGCGTTGTGACAGGCTTGGCGTTGGGAGTTTCTGACATGGACCAGCTTTTAATATGGCATGTTCCCTGTTAGTATGTCACTTACAAAAGACGCACCCAAAATTGCTTTACAAGAGATGCACTCAAAATTGTTTAAAATCGCATTTTTCAGTAATAAATTGTTTTGTTAATACTGTTATTCTTCACCATCGCCGTCACTACCCAACATCAGCGCAAACCAACATAGGTAACAAATAATTTAGAACCCTGATAAAATTTACAACAGACTTTTGCAGAGAGATTACAAGGAACAAGAGCAGGCCCCTCAAAATTAAAGGTAAAAACATGCGATGTGACACCTAACCCATGTTTGCCTGCTCATGAATTCTGCTTTATATACAATTCTTGTTTGGAAATGAAGAAGCAACCAATACTATTTCCCTTCTCAATTATAAATTGTTCACGAAACATTCCCAGCCTCATTCTTTTGAGGTCAATTGAGAGATCTTCAAAATGTGGCACACCTTCTGCTTGTATACCTTCACCACAGATTGAAAATTGATTTCCAACAATGAATGATCCAGAGACTCGTATAGCAAGTGCATTATCACATGCACGACATTGGAGTTTTTCCACCACGTGCACCAACTTTTCATGGGCCCGTGTTCCTGCCAGTGTGTTTCTTATACCTGACAAGGTTGTGAATATATCATTGCAGCCGACAGATGTCTTCTCAGAGAAACTAGGAAAAATAGAAGCAAGATTAGGACTTTTGCAAGAACGCATGATACATGATTAACAGACAATTAAGCTTCTTCTGCAGGCATGATTCGGAGACCATGCCAGTGGAGAAACACAGTAATATAGCGCCTAGTGAAAAAAGAGAAGACAAATTTAGTAGTTAACAAAATTCAAAATTGGTCTCTCCGAACAAAAGTACCTCAAAGATGAACTTTCCATATACAGAGTTTTCATATGATACCACCGATCTTCAGGTCCATCAAAAAGCATGTAATAGTGTATCGTGAGCATCTTTCCGAGAAAAAAAAAACTAATTATTAGAGGTATATAACAAACCAATCTCAATAAAAATATAAATTCACCAATTTCAATCATGTTGCCCAAAAGACAATGTTCAAAGATCCACCCAGTGATTTATAAACTTGGTTTTTCAAATACTAGAATAATAACCAGTAATATGTGCTTCAGAAAAATGATACACAGTGATCATTTGTGAATTTTGCATGCTGTTGCACCCCTTTGTATCATACTATTGTAGTAACTGTTGTTTTCACCAATTTCTTATTCAATGTAAATTAAAATAGTGGCATGTCTAGCTTTTAATGGTTGTCTGCTCACATCAGAAGCACATTTTAATTCAGCAAGTGCATGGCTACCTGAAACCAATTTAGCTATAAAAAGACAAGTGAAATAAACAAAACACTTACATCAGCTAAATCTTTCATTCTCTGTGTGGGATCAAACATACTATGCACATAACTAGCCAAGTCCACAGCGCATTTCTCATATTTCTTTATGAATGGATGCAAAAGAAGCTGCATCACCAAAAATATCACAGATCAAGAGGAATACCAAAAAACCTACAAAAGGATGCCAAATTACAAAAATGAAAATGTTCTTGACAGAAAAATCATATCACAGCTCTGAATCAGCTGAATGTTAGGTGATTTCTTTTCCAAGAAAGGAAAAACTCTTTGTAACTTGGATCTACACACTTCCACATAAATAGAATCCTATTCCAAACATGCAACTGAGGAGCGTGTTTCTTTCTTTATTACAACATACCAAGCATCTTCCATATCAACTTTCAGGAATTGAATTTCCAAAATATAGCCTTTCACCTTTTGCTTTGTTGCGAAACCAGCTGTATAAGCAAGATCAGAACTTTTTCTGTGTAACTTAAGACAACAGAGATTATTTTAATGTAAAATTGTAATTTGTATCCCTGTCATCACCCCTGAGCAGCTAATGCATAAGATGGGGGGCTAACAGGACCGAGCCCCTCCGCACAAACAAAAAAGGATGCAATACCTCACAAAATGTATAGCTATACAAAGGAGATCCAAAAAAAGCTATGTGGGGGTAGAGGAGCCAAATTAGCTTTGACACTCTCCCTCAAGCTGGAGCAGATGTATTAATCGTGTTAGCTTGTTCGCTAGAGTACTGAACAGCTCCTTTATCTAAGGGCTTAGTGAATAGATCAGCAACTTGTTCTTTGGATACAGCGAAGGGTGTGCAGATAAGATAGTCTTTGTCGAACTGTTTCTCAGACAAAGTGGCAACAACTTAAATAAGCTTTGTCCTCTCACCAGTCGGGTTGTAAGTGAGAAAAACGGAATCAGCATTGTCACAATGCACAGGCATAGATGGAAATGGCTAGAGTTTATGAAAATAAAAAAATCACAACCCACATAATTTCTGTTTGAGCCACTGCCCAACATCACACCTCAGCACTACACCGACAAACTACAACTACCTTTGTGCTATGCCACCACAAAACATTTCCACCAACAAAGGTACATAAGCCTAAGGTAGATTTTCTATCAGCTCACCGACATAGTCAGAGTTGGAGAAACCAGTGATACTACAGTGATCATGTTTGCAGGTAGCAGAGTTCCAGCCCATAACAACTTATTAGTTCTAAGACAGCGTAGTGTATGGAACATAGCATCTCATGAGATTGTCAAGGCTTATCAGTGTTTCCATTCACCAAGACAAGGACTACATTTATGTCAGGACGAGTAATAGTTGAGTATGTAAGCTTCCTATAGCTTTAGGGAATCTCTGGTTGTCGGGAGAGGTAGGTGAGGAGTCATTGTCTCGTAGAACGTTGGCATCCACTGGAGTACCAGCATGTTTTGCAACTAGCTTTCCAGATTCATCATGAAGATTTAGTTTATATGTCCGACGAAATACGCTATTTCATTACACAATAGTTCTCTTTTATTTTACGTTGTTTTTGTTAGGCCTTGGACATTAGTCTGCTACCACTAACTAGGTTAGTCATAGACACCTACATATAGCCCTTGTAAGCCTGATCAAAAGACATAATTGATAATTGAAATTTAAATGATACTTTATTTGTTTAGGTATTAAATAAGTTAGTTAATTTAGACTTCAGTCATTCAGTTTTCCCATTATTTGGTATCAGAGGTAAAACCTAAATTCTATTAGGATCTAGCTCCAATCCCCTCAACCCATAGTCATCACCTCCTTCTCCCACCCTTACCTGTCCTCCTTCCATGCTTCCGCCATCGATCGCCCTCCTCCTTTCCCTGATTCTCCTTCTCCTTTTATCCAGTTAGGAGGCTGCCACCTCCAAGAGCAACAATCAGTAGGCTGCCGTCCATTAGAGAAATTGTGGTCAGGCACCGCAAGTGCCGTCACCAATAGCAACAGGCTCCGCAAAGGCGGCCACCACTAGCACCATGCTCCACAAGGACTGCTGCAGCCAGTTAGACCCCTTATCAGGCCACCTCCCTCTCTACCTCTTCAGACGCCGAGGATGTGGGCCCTTCAGTAGGTGTAAAAAAGTAAATTATGGCTCGTCTTGTAGCAACAACTACATGAGATCTGTCATGTATGCTCTCATCTTACAATTGGGGGCCAATAGGCTTCGAATTATAGCTTAACTGGTTTCTATACCATGCAGCAGGATCATGTGTAGCACGGCTCCTATGGTGCTGCATGGATATGGAGATCTCAGTACTCATGGGGGTCCTTTTGTTTCTCATCGACCACCAAGTACATGCAAGACCTCATGATTTCACTATCTGGTGCAGCATGAGTATCCTTGAATAAGGAACAACATGTCCAGGTTTTGTCTATAAAAGAGACCACACGTGTTATTCGCATGGCTTAACATGAGGACACTTTTCTCAAGCATGCAATGTGTTTGACCTGCTACTATACGTCATGAAAACACAATATGCTACACTTCACTAAGGAGATGCACATGAATTAGTAGATTTCGATACCGTTGTCCTCCAATAAGAGGAGATATACCATTACACACCCTTAAACGAGGTTATAACGTTGTACCTCTTTTGGAATGTTTACCCACTGTTCTCTCTTATGCAGCCCATGCAGTCGCATATGTGATTCGGCCAATTCTTCGAACTGCATATGGCTGTCGTCCAATATATGTTGCGCCTATATGTGGGGTATATGCTATGAAGCACAGATACTCCAAAACAGGTGTCGTACCCGTATCCGATACGTATTGGATACCAATACTCCATGGATACTCCTGGATACGTATCGGATACTCATCCGTATCCTGCCGTATCCAGGCCGTATCCAATCGGTTAAAACTAGAAAAAAAAATTTGGGCATGACATTGTTTGATTAGCATTTGACACCAGCTCATGTCTCAAACCTCTTTGTTAAGTAGTAGCTTACAGCAAGGCTGTCATCAGGGTTGTCAGACTCGAACCGGTCAGTGAACCGGTGAGGCCTCTGGTTCACGGTTCACGGTTCACTGGTTCAACCAGTGGTCTGACCGGTTCAACCAGTGACGTCAGCATGACGTCACTAGTAGTTTAATAATATATAAATGTCTTTGATACTCATGGAAATTATCCCTATAAAAGTTATGAAACATGAATAATAGCATAATTCGTCACAATAACTTGATAAAAAAGACCAAATAACAATTTTATACTATTCATGGACATTTATACACCAGCATTTATATAGTATTCAATGTTAAATAACATAAAATAACAGCAACAATGCATTTCCTTGCTAAATGAGAGAACCGACCGGTTGGGCAAAAACCGGATCGGTTCACCGGTTCAACCGGTCGGTTCACCGGTTTGATGCCGGTCAGACGTCATTTCCGGCTTTTAGAGGAAACCGACCCGGTAGGTGACCGGTTCCCGGTTCAACCGGCCGGTCCGGTTCGGTCCTGATAACCATGGCTGTCATAGTTGCTTCCTTGAAGTAGTTCAAGGTTAGTCACCATTCCTGCTGCTAAATGTCAATCTTCCTTCTTCTCTTTATTGTTTGTATCTCCTTTGTTTTTTGGGATTTCACTTTTTAAAGAACTTCAATATGTAATCTAGATTTTTGTTTGTTCTTTATTGCAAACCAATTCATTCACCTTTACATGGTACTTTCGGATGCTTTCCCTGTTAAGGTGCAAGTTTTAAGCACGTTGATGTCCTCCATATTCTATGAAAGGCTTCAATTTAGTATCGTTGGGTTAACATGCCTCTTGTTTTGCTGACCAAATCCATTTTGATTTATTCTGGATTTCTATCTAGACAATATCTATTTCATCTCCTTTGAAGATAATCATTGCATCCCCATCCTTATGACTCCCCCCTATGAAGCACCGATACTCCAAAATAGGTGTCTTACCAGTACTTAATACATATTTGATGCTAATACTCCCTAGATACTCTTTAATACATACCAAATACTTCTTAAGTCGTATTCCTTCTTTTATTAGGAGGATATGACCTCAATGCAGCCAGGATACAACCAACCCATTTAGCAGCCAAGAGAGCACCCCACTCGTGTGATCCCTCAAAATCCCAAAACCATGTGACTTCCAACTCTAGACTCCCCCTATTGTATTGTGATTTGAGAATGAAATTGGTATTGTCTGTTAAAATTTTAAAATAAACATTAAAAAATTGTTGTATCCATGTTGTACCCGTATCTTATATTTTTCGAAAATTGCCATATCCCCGTACCGCACACGTACCCGTATCCATTTCTTTATCTATATCCGTGCTTCATAGTAGCTAGCTATACCCTGAGAGAAGATAGTTTGGTATCACAGATGAC
Organism: Alisma plantago-aquatica; assembly: GCA_963693085.1. Lineage (NCBI taxonomy): Eukaryota > Viridiplantae > Streptophyta > Magnoliopsida > Alismatales > Alismataceae > Alisma > Alisma plantago-aquatica. The sequence continues at coordinate 763,596,255 of OY856413.1, read as the reverse complement.
ACAACTCACTTTACAACACAACATTACATGATACATGAAATGTGAAAGGTTTAGAATATGATACTATCATGTCTTTTTGTAACTTGTCTCACATTAATATGAATGAAAGACCCCTTTTTAAATCAGTTTGATATTATGGTACTGGTTTCCATTTTCTTTAGAAATATTGTAATTTTTGAATGAAATTTGATTGTCTTCATCTATTTTTAAATAAATATATTGGTTATTTTTAAACATAATAAATAAATATTAAAAAATTGTCGTATCCATGACGTACACGTATCCTATATTTTTGAAAACTGTTGTATCCCCGTACCCGTACCCGTATTCGATACGCATCTGTATCCGTGCTTCCTAGGGCATATGCGGTCACTTTTTATATATAGATTATATGTGTATTTTTTTCAATTATTTTATTTCATTATTATTAAACTACTTACACACAAATACACACCCACATCCACATATATGTATATATATACGTGCATATGTATATATAGCATAATATACATGTATATTGATATGTTTTACATATATATACATACATACATACATACATATATATATATAAAACTGTAACATTTACACTTTCAAGTATATAATGCGATAGATATCTATACATATATAGCATATTATACATGTGTATATATACATACATATATGTATATAAATATATGTTTTACATAATTTTAAATAAAATTGTAATATTTACATATTCATCATCATCATCATCATCATCTAAGCCTCAATCCCAACTATGTTGGGGTCATATTCTGATTGAGATGTAGAGATGCAAAATCTCTCTTTATAAGCTCATCCCATGTTAATTTAGGCCTTCCTCTTCTTCTATTTATAGTGTTTGGCTCAATAGCATTGCTTCGTATAGGCGCACTAGTAGGTCTGCGTTGCACATGTCTGTACCATCTGAATCGGCCCTCACGCAACTTGTCATCAATGCTCGCCACCCCCACTTTATTCCTGATATAGTCATTTCTCAAACGATCTTTTCTTGTCTTCCCACACATCCATCTCAGCATATGCATTTCGGCCACGTTCATCTTGTTGAGACCTTGTTTCTTCACCGCCCAACATTCACTCCCATAGAGCATGGTTGGTCGTATAGCTGTTCTATAAAACTTACTTTTTAACCTGAGAGGGATCTTCTGATCGCATAAAACTCCAGTTGCACTCCTCCATTTCAACCATCCTGCAGTGATCCGGTGACAAACATCATTTTGGACATCCCCGTCTATTTGAATAATAGAACCTAAGTAATGAAATTTATCACATTTTGGTATATCTACTACGTCCAACTTGGCTCCATCATTCACACTGCGAGATTGGCTGAAATTGCAATGCATATACTCAGTTTTGCTCCTGCTAATCATCAATCCATTTGATTCCAATGTCTTTCTCCAACATTCAACTTTATCATTCAATCCATCTTTTGTTTCGTCAATCAAAACAATATTTAATATTTACATATTAAATATATAATATTATCCATTTATCCTCATATAAATAAATTAATTAACAATAATCCAAAACTGCATAAACCCACATATGAGCTCGCATTTGCATATACTTATGTAGTATCCTGGCCGAATGCATACCAATACCGCTTTCCAGAACCTTGTGTTTACCATATTTCCAAGTAGTTAGTTATTAGAATGATGCCTATGAAACACATTGTTAGCCAAACAAGATAATTAATATAGTGAAAGTTGTAATTATTGTATCTTAAAGTATCTTTTTTCAAAGAAGTGAGAGGTTATCGTATTTCTCTTACCATGTTGTTGCAGGTCCAAGAAAGGAAATTACAATGTAATACGATGCCTTGACTTGATGAATTAGTAGGTCTATATATCAGACTCCACTATGGGAACAACTACATTGGGTAATTCATTTAGGATAAACTTAGAATGATTCTTTAGAAGAGTTACATAGGTCATATCATTTGCAGTAAAATGTCCTATCAGTAAACATGATGAACCTTTTGACTCCAATTTTTCATGACTATCCACACTCTGCCAGTAGTTGTTATGGAGCCTTTCTAGGCTATTGAAGTACAGTCTCCACAAAATGGTTCTTCCTAGTTCCTAGAGTCAGCAAACAGTTGTCTTTTGGAGCAATATATACAACTTACAACCAACAAGTTACTTCTACAGATGGAACACGTACCACGTCTATAGACAGAACCATTAGTTAATGTGCTAATTATGTATATGGGCCCAGAGTCAGTTTATTGAGGTTTCGGTCAAGTCTTTACTTGTCCCCTGCCCTGTATAGAGGATTATGTTTTGCCTAATGTAATCATCCACAAACGTTCTAAGCAACGATTAAAAAAGCGCCCAGACCAATGGGCCACTCCATTTCAGGCTGATGCAGAATTTAGGCGTTTTAACATGAAGCGGGCGATGTGGGCCGCTTTAGCGGTCCTTGGACCGCCTTAGCGGACTCCACATTAGTGGCTGTAGCGGGCACTCCCTGTAAATCGCACATATTTACTTCACGTAAGCCCGACTCCTCGGTTTCTATTCCTTGTTGGAACCGTGAACCTTGCGAGGGCTCCCGATGAGGGAAGGAGTCTCCTCATCTCCTAGTCGGAACCGTGCGCCAAAGTGTGTGGCTATAGAAAGGGCTCTTACGCACGCTTTCTCTTCACGATAAGCAATCAGTGGTGATTCTTCTTCGACGATAAGGGACGGCAACAGAGGAATCTGCGGAGTCCACTCCAGGAGACGGCCAAGTAGGACGGCGCCAAGAACCTGCTGCTTCTTCGAAGCTTCCAAGGAGGCCGTCGAGGCATCTTCAGAACCCCTGTACAGCGCCAAGGCTGCTCTCCTGTGGAGCCCCCTGTTCTGCACAGTGGCGCCAACATCAGTGGGTGTTCTTCAGTGGGATCCAGGAGATCAACAAGTAAGTACCTCCCTGTTATTCACATCTTCTTCTCTTCGTCTCTACCTTCTTCTCTCTGTTCTCTTTTCAATTGTTGTTGCCAATTGCCCCTTCTCCCTGTTCCCCGATCACTCACCCTTTTCCCAATTGCAAATTCTCCGAATTCCCTTAATCTCTTACCTATTTTACAGTAGGGCCTGTACATTCCCTTTTCCTTCGAACTTTCTACCTATTCCCTTAGCGTTTTCCATGTTGTTCTATTTTTCGTTCTCCCTGTTCCCTTTACCTATCATAGTATAGGTTCTGTTTTTCAATGTAAGCAAAATACAAGATGAAAAGCTTGCAAGCTTTTACTGTTGGCAAGTAATTACATATCATAAGCAAGTTTGGGGTTACGTTTACCATCTCCAGCCCACTGTTCAACTAGCATCTGATTAATAATCGAATATCCCATCTCCAAATGCTTTTTTCCTGGTTGCAATCAGTAAGACATTGAACATTTAAATTTAATTGTTAGGCTGTTATTTAATTGTATACAAAGTACATAGTTTGAAAGTACAAATATGAAGATTTTCCATTTATTTCTTAAATCCATGCAGTGATATCTTATCTAATAATCAAATATCCCATCTCTAAATGCCTTTTTCCTGTTTGCTGTCAGTAAGATATTGAACATTTAAATTTTATTGTTAGGCAGTTATTTAATTGTATACAAAGTACGTAGTTTGCTGTCAGTACAAATATGAAGATTATCCATTTATTTCATAAATCCATGCTGTGATATGTTTCCTGTAATCTGCTATTTACTTCCTATAATAGCAGTGGTACTAGGTAATAATCAGTAAGATTGCATAATTACATGACAAGTTATCAATAGCATTATTTGTATATCATCTAGCATATCTGTAATGCAGATTCTGTATTAATTACTTAACAACGTAGGCAAAGCCTGGCAAACAAACATCAATAGCATTATATGTAATACATGACTATTCTAAATTTCTAGTTAATTACTAATTACTAATTACTAATTAGTAATGAATCTACTGAATACTGATTATTCCTTTTCCTTTCACAATTAGTATGGTTGGTGGTGATCACACTTCGGCTAAATCAAATGATCCCGGGTAGAAGTATTGCACTCTTCCAGACGCAACCCGGAGGGAGAAAGTGAAATGCAACTTCTGTAGTCATATATCGAATGGCAAAATTTTCAGATTGAAGAAACATCTTGCAGGCCAACATGGAGATGTCGACGCATGCAAGAAGGTTCCTCCCGAGGTGAAGAGGGAAATTTCTGAGTATTTGGAGAAATTTTCTACGAAGAACAAGAGGGCTCAAGAGTTGAAAGATTTGCGTGGTGAGGTCGACATTGACAAAAATTCGGATGACGTTGTCGACATCAGGGATAAGCAAAGAAAGAAGGCCAAAGTTGTAGGCCAGCTTGACACTTTTCTTTATAGAAATCTAGAGGAAATTGTCAAAGAAAGGGTGTTGTCAAAGCAATCATCAATTTTTTTTTTGAAGTGGGGAATTTCACCCCTGTTCGAAGTAGCAGGAGAAAGAGAACACCATCAGCTATACCGAGGGCTATAATCCCTTCTTGTAGTGCCCCAACGAGTTTGCTGAGATTCGAACCCGCAACATGCGCTTCAAAGCAATCATCAATACTAGACAAGTTAGGTAAAGAGTGGAGGGCTAAGACATGCCAATACATAGCTCGATGGATTTATGAGGCTGGTAAAGCCCTAATCATTACACCTATTTTATAAATCCTTAATCATCATATGATTATAGTAATTTTTTTAAAATTTTAATGCAATTGTTTGTTTTTTAAATTAGGGATCCCGATGAATATTGTTAACCTCAACAGCTTCCAGGTTATGTGTGAAGCTATAGGCCAGTTTGGACCTGCTTTGAAGGGACCATCCTATTATGAGTTGAGGGAACCATTGCTCAAGCAGGAGGTGGAAACTACTAAAGAAACCCTTGCACTACATAGGGAAGAATGGAAGCGGTATGGATGCTCTTTGATGACAGATGCTTGGACAGACAAACGCAATAGAAGTATCATGAATATATGCGTCAATAGTCGTTACGGGACCTATTTTCTCAAGGAAGTTGATTGTTCAGGTCAAATACACAATGCAAACTACATATTCAACCTTGTCGATGATGCTATTGAAGAAGTAGGAGAGGAGAACGTTGTCCAAGTGGTTAGTGACAATGCTCCAGCTAATCTTGCCGCGGGTCGCCAGCTGAAGGAGAAGTGATCAATGATCTTTTGGACCTCATGTGCAACACACTGCATCGACTTGATGTTGGAGGCGATCAGAAAGTTGCGTCGGGTACAAAATGTCTTTCAAAAGGCAAAAGCACTCACTATATTTATCTACAACCATCATCTAATTCTGAGTATCATGAGAAGCTTCTTAGGACGTGATCTGGTCAGGCCGGGTGTTACTAGATTTGCTACAGCATTTCTGAGTTTAGAAAGCCTCCTAAAAAAATGTCCAATTTAAGAAGGATGTTCGTTTCTGAAGAATGGATCAAATGCAAATTCTCAAAGAGTCTTGAGGGCATTAAGGCTGCAGCTACTGTTGGTGGGTTCCAATTTTGGAGAGTTCAGTTAGTGCTTAAAAATTTTAAACCGTTGGTCAATGTTCTATGACTGGTTGATGGGGATAAAACACCCGCTATGGGCTACATAAAACAAGCGATGGTCGTCACACTTGATGAACTAGATACAAAGTTAGATGATGATGAGCCGCTTCGCAAGCAGGCGTTTCAGATAGTCCAAGAAAAATGGGACAATAAGCTGAATCGACCCTTACATGCTGCAGGTAGTTGAACACCACCACTCTTTTGTGCAATTAGTTTGATGAAATTAGATATTCATATTATACTAAGTTACTAACACTCAAATCATATAGATTATTATTTGAACCCATTTTTGTATTGGAGAGACCCTGACATCAATAGTACTGGTTCGATTATGGATGGTCTCATGGAGTGCATTGAGACATTCTACCCTGAGCTAGATATCCAAGATGGCATCATCATGAAGGAGTTACTAGCCTATCGGGATGGGTCAGGTTCTTTTGGAAGAGCAGCTGCTATTCGACAACGAAATGGCATCAGCATAAATCCAGGTATGGGCTATAGAAGGGTCTTTTTTGTTAAATAGATCTTGCCTTACTAATTTCAATTTACTCCTACCATGCAGTTCAATGGTGGATAAATTTTTGTTGTGATACACCTTACTTGCAAAAAATGGCCATCCGAGTGTTGAATCTAACTTGTTTGTCGTCAGGATGTGATAGGAAATCGAGCACCTTCGAGATGGTAATATAAGCAACCCTCAAATGAATTTTTCATATATTATTACTATTATAAAATGACTATGTATGATTACTTATTTATGTTAATAATCTATTTCTGACCTAGATTCATACAAAAAGGAGAAATAGAATTGATGTGAAGAGGCTTGAAGCATTGGTATTCATTCAATTTAATGCCAAACTCAAGGAGCGGAAGGATAAAGATGAAAAAGATTATGATATAATAGTCTCAAGATAGAGACAAGGCTAAAGATTGGATGGTACAGCTAGACCTAGATGAAGAAGAAATCTATCCAGGTGCTGGACTTACTTGGGGAGCAGTTGCAAAAGCTAGTGGGGCAGAAGAAGTGGAGACTAGGAAAAGCACAAGGTTGACTACTTCAAAGGTGGATGCAAAGAAAAAAGCAAACAAGGAGTATGGTGATGTTGAATCTGATGGTGATGATGACAACTACATGGATGGTGACAATGATCTTAAGGACATCGAGGCATCTTTAGATGATGAATTTGTTTTCATTCGCTCTACGAGCGAGGACTATGGTTTTCTTTGAAGTTTCTTTGCTTTTTAGCTTGTAAACATTTACTTCTGTTATTAGGAATCGTTTTGATGTATGAAAGTCATTTGTAGCGGCAATACTTGATGGTTGAGTAATATTTCTTTTTGTTGGTGGTAGGACAATCACAAAACTTTTACAAATTAATTTGAAACAATGTAAACCGCTTTTTCAAAAAACGCCCGCTTTTGTCCGCTTCAAAACCCACTTCCCGCTTCAAGGAGGGCAATCTGCATGCTTCGCACTTTCCAAAACACATGTTCTAAGTGCCATCTATCTTGATATCAGGCCAGCAGTTCCCAACTACCAATTTCTAAGCCAAGGGTGGAAAAAGGAGAAAACCACTTCCTATAGGCCACCCCTACCCTCTTTGTTGGCCACCCAAGGGCATGTTGCAGCAAACAATTGTTGTCTTCTCCTCTTACTTGTTTACCTACCTCCTTTCTAGCATATGTCCTAGTGCCTATTACTTTCGTGTCTTCCATTGTGCGTCGTAAGATGGTGATTTTTTTGTGAGCCTCGACCTTGCTGGATGTTATTGCGTCTGATGTCCTCCCCAACTCATGTTTAAAATGTCGATTTTGATGTCGTTTCGGTTGGTTCAGAAACAGAAATTTACCGAAATTTCGATATTTTACGCTTTTTCGACACAAGATTTCGATGCAAATTTTGACGTTTCCGATGACCAAATAAAGGAATTAAGCCATAATTTTTTACCATGATGATCTATATACATAAATACACTAAATTATACAATAATATCATATGTTGGTATAGGGTAGGGGGCTCCTACATTTTTGAGTGAAAATACACAAAACTGTTTCGATCAGGATTTCGATGATGCAATGTATACATACATATATTCTTATGTAATAACATGTTAGATCTTATATTTTGGATTGAATTAACTCAGGGGGTCTCCCACATTTATTTAGGATTTTTAAGATTTAAAAAAAAATTATAATGCAATAAAAAAATCAAAATTTCAGCTATTAGGACCGGTCCATTTCGATGTCTGGTAGTGGTCGAAACCGAAATTTCGACCGAAATTTTAAACCATGTCCCCAACTGACTGTGTCGCTATTGCCATTTGCCTCTTCAAGGTCCCTACTTCGCGTCCCTTCCTTATCATTGTTGCTTACAACACTTATAATAGTCATTTGTTGTGCTATTGATTGCCTTCTATAATCTTTCTAAGAATGACAAACCCTCCACGCTGGATCCCGACCAGCAGCTACAACCTCCTATACCTACAGTGGTTTGGTGCCCAAACTGAAGTCACCTCGTTGTCCTTGTTTGTTGGAAGCCCCTTCACTACCACTGTGCCTGGGCGGCGCACAAGCAAGCCTCTAGGGAAAGAAAGCAAAGGAAGAATGCAAGCCACTGTGCGACCAAGCGAGTGTAAGGTCTGAAAGACTTAAACAACTCCACCTTCAAACCATCTCTTCTCTCCTCCCGTGTCTCCCACTCACCCCCACTACATATTGAACCAAGAGAATAGTAGGGGTGGACAAGATGAACTCTTAAAAAGAGAGGAGAGAGTGGAACAATAACCATAAATAAAACAACAAACAATGAATGATTTAAAAATAGGAGTGAATAGAGTAGAAGACCATGAACTGACACAGAGGAAACTAGCGATCACACTTTAAATTCCGTCAGAATGTCTGAAGTAAAAATATTAACTAAGAGAGGAGACAGAAAAAGAGGTTTGGAACAATTGGGGGGGAGGGGAGAAAGACATAGAGGAAAAGAGAAAATATCGAGTCATTGTGATAACTACCCATCCACTAATAGCTCTAGAGATTATTTGTTTATGACTCATAGTTGTTAAGGCGGCTAAGGTGCTACACAATTCTTAGGGGCATCTAGGCAGGCGGCCAGATGTTTCCAGGCCTTTTTTTATATAAATAATGTTGATTTTTTAATATTTACATTCACAATTCCAGATATGTATATATTAAATAATGATATTGCTCGCCACCCCCACTTTATTCCTAATATAATCATTTCGTAAGCGGTCTTTTCTTGTCTTGCCACAATGCGTCTCAGCATACGCATTGAGGACAAGTTGTGCGAGGGTCAACTCAGATGGTATGGACATGTGCAACGCAGACCGAGTAATGCGCCTATACGAAGCAATGCTATTGAGTCAAGCACATTTAACAGAAGAAGAGGAAGGCCTAAATTAACATGGGAAGTGCTTATAAAGAGAGATTCTGAATCTTTACATCTCAATCAAAATATGACATATGATAGAGTTGAATGGAAACGAATGATCCATGTAGTCGACCCCAACATGGTTGGGACTGAGGTTTAGTTGTTGACAATGATAATTGCGTAGTATTACACAGAATTTAGGCTAAATCACACCTCATTTGACCTCAACTAGAACGTATTGGCATAGTTTTAACTCATTTGATCCAAATTTGATCTAATTTGATCTAGTTTGACCTAGTTTGGCCTAAGTCAGACCGAATTTTCTATAACATGACCTAACAAACCTATTTCCCTATATAAACCAAATTTAGCCAAATCAGACCTAATCTTCCCAAGTTAAAAGTATTTCCCCAAATCATATTTGTTTTCCCCAAATCAGACCTAATGTGCCCAAATTTGACATGATTTGACCCAATGTTTTAAAAAATGTTAAGCGGTAACCGTGCAGACAGCACCTTGTAACTGGTTAAGCGGTAAGCGGCCGATTATGCGGCCGATTTTTTAAAAAACGGGTTTTAATTTCCTATATAATTTTATACAAAATTACATATATATGTTTATAAATACTAATACTCTTTGAAACTTTTATATATATCTAAAGATTCTAAACACTCTACCCAACAGTAAAAACACCCAATTAGTTTATAAGATAGCTATAAGACAATAATTATAGCCATAATATAATAAATAATAGATTTGACATAGATAAAATACCCCACATACATGATTCAGAAATATTTTTGCATCACATGTTTACATAGTTAAGCAGTAAAAAATAGACTCATTATTGGATACCTTTCTAACTTATTGTTATATGTGCATATCATCAATTAGTCATACATTACAGCAGTACAATTAACTAAAGTATGCATTCTAAAATTAGATAATAGTTACATATATTTTACTTGTATAAATTACACTTTACAACAGTACCCTATTATCCCAACTTGCATACAGTAAACAATAGACTCATTATTGGATACCTTTCTAACTTATTGTTATAAGTGCATATCATCAATTAGTCATACATTACAGCAGTACAATTAACTAAAGTATGCATTCTAAAATTAGATAGTAGTTACATTACATATATTTTACTTGTATAAATTACACTTTACAACAGTACCCTATTATCCCAACTTGCATACAAGTATGCATTCTATTAGACTAGGCTTATCATAGGATATTTAAGTTTAATATATTGTAGTCAGTAACACTTGGGGCCATATAGTTTATATAAAGTTACAGGTGTACAGCAAAATTTACAAAAAAACAGACAAAAAACGGCCAAAAAGCGGGAAAAAAGGGCAAAAAACGGAAAAAAAAACAGGTAAAACCCGGAAAAAACGGCCGATTAATTACAAAAAGTTAACCGGCGATTTTAGCAAAACTTGAACGGGCTGGGTGTTTGGCCGATTAATCGGCCGTTTAATCGGCCGCTCAGCCCGTTTTTCATTTCACTGATTTGACCTAAATCAAACCTAGTTTTGCATAATATGACCCAATCGGACCTAACTTCCCCTAATTTTCCCAAATTGACACTAAACAACACCTAATTTGGCCAAATCAACCCCCCCCCAAAGCAAACTTGTTTTCCCCAATTCAGACCTAATTTGCCCAAATTTGACATGATTTGGACTAATCAAACCTAATTTAAAATAACATGACATAATCAAACCTAGCTACCCCGTATTTGCCTTATATTGATCTAAAAGAGGGCCGACATTGCCAAATCAAACCTAATTTCCCGAAATCAGGCTCATTTCCTTCAAATCAAGCCTATTTCCCCCAAATTAGACCCAATTTACCCAAATTTGGCCTGTATTGGGATACATCAAGCCCAATTCAACCAAAAAAATACTCAACTTGATCTGATTTGATCAAATCCAGACCTAACTAATACTAAAATAGCCTTTAAGTTGCTTAATTTGGATCTAAAAGGCCTTAGGCGGCCACTTAAGTCACTTAAGGGATTGGGCGCCCAGTTTGAGGCACAATGCCTAGAGCCTAGGGCGACTACGCGCTAATCTTGATAACTAAAGTATGACTACATTATTTCCATAACCATTACCTTTTGTTGCTTGGACCTTTGTACTTTTTGTTGCTAGGAAAGATAAGCTAAGGGGATGTCTCTTCGCTTGGAAGAGCTAGAGGGTTTTCTTTTGTTATAAGATCAAGCTAAGGACACAAGTGATCTACCCCAACTTTAAAAGGCCTTAGATGAGATGATCTTAAAGGAAATGACCTGGACTATAAAGCTAACAAGGTAAACCTACCATTCAAGAGACCATCACTAAAAACTCTAGAGCTAAGCATGTGTGTCTTGTAATAACTTTAAGATGGATAGCCTTCAAGGTAGTCATCTCTAGGTTGTGGTGAGTAAAGAAAAAAATATGTCGAAGGGAAGTGTATTGGCTTGTTGGGGTTGCTTCCTACATGTTGCATTTGAGCCATAAAAAAAAAAAGCTAAAAGGACTCATATTGGTTTGAGGGCATTACTTCCTAAGTGTTGTCAGTGCCTTGGCTTCAAGGCTTGACACTAAAACATAGTATTAGACCTAGATCCTCTCTAGCAAGTATGACCCACATGAACATGGCATCCCAGTCATGAGAGTGCGGCGTGCAGTTCTCGATGGTTGACTTGAACTACATAGAGGGACATGAGCTTCGTTGCTATACTAGGAGGACATCATCAACCACCGTCAATGTGCTGCTCAAGCCAAACATTTTATATATGAACATGCAAAAAGGGATATTTGCAATAGAGGCGACATAAAGACGCCCTTCTACTAGAAACTTTGTATGGTAGTTGAGTGTGCATAAACTGACATATATTGTACTGAAACAAGGAGAACGTGAAAGGGTTATTGGTAGAGTTTTGACGAGGATGGCAAGCAACATGTGGGCTAGAATGTAACTTCCTAGGTTCTGTAAGACCAAAAATGAAATGAACATGAAGAAAATGATCGCAACCCACCTGTACAAAATAGAATGCACTTTCCTTTTGGAAGACCATCACAAAAAACTTCCTACTGATGTGAGCTTACCTCATAGTAATATCTAAGATGGGTGATCATTTGGGAAACTATTCCCTAGTTGTGTTTGAGTGAGGACACAACCCATAGACGAGAATCACGATAGTTAGAGAAGAATATTTTCATTACCAACAAGTTAGTGTCACTCTTGTTAAGGAACACACCTAGGTGTCACGTCGCACCAAGGGTTGCGCCTTGACTCACACCTTACTTATATGTTTCCTTCATTGTCTGTAATGGATCACTAGCCTTATAGATTTGTATTAAAGTGTCCTAGTGCTAAAAAACACTTTTTCCTATATTTGTTGCATAACATGATTATTCTTTGTTTGTTTTTGTTGGTTAATTTAGAAATGAATCAAATGATTTGGAGTCTGAAGTGGTGGATCGCACGACTCCTTTGAGGCAATATGTCACAAAGTTGGAGAAGGCTGCAAAGGGAGGGGGGGACTATCTTTTTCAATGGGACTTACAAGGGGTCGTGTTCTAAGGTGAAGGCTCATTTGATGAGGAACCCTTGCCATGACATTAATGTATGCAATAAGGATGGCATAACTCCCCAGCAGACCCATACTTGTGAGGCCCCAACATGATCTGACCCACTTATAATAGGCCAAACGGATCTAATTCAATATCTGGGTTTAGATGGGGATACGATGCAAGACCCATTTTCTACATTAAGACCCATGAATACCCATTAATGCCCACTAATACCTAACCACATCTCGCCCCTCCCCCAATCTCCGTTTCGCCTCTTGTACTACCGTGCGGTTCCTAGTCTCGACGTTCTCAACTCGACCCCCCTTTTGGTTCTTCTCGCCATTCTCATCTTCTCTGTCTCCACTTCCCTGGTGAAAAGCGCTCAGAGTTACCCCTTTTGAAGATCCTTGTGAAGTCGAATCTGAAGCCGACGCTCACTAGAGGGCAAACTATCAACACAAACTATATATGTATGTGATTTGGGGCGTGCTATTTTTCAGGCTCTTCGACGTTGCCAGTCTCACGCATCCTAGATCGGGTGCCCCTAGGTTCTTGGTGTCAGATGGGTAGGGGAGGAGGATATTTGTTGGCCCATCTACGAAGTCTTCCGCGTATAACTCGGCCTTGAGCCCCTTGTAGGCCTTTTTAAATGTGTGTGTCAACAGAAGGAGAGGTGATTCCACTAATGTCTCAGCTATGGCGGTGGGGGAGCACGGTGTTGGGGCACCCATCACACACGCTAACATCGTTGCCCTATTGCTCAAGGTCGTCGCTTTAAGGGAGTAGTGCAAACTTAAGGATAGTGGTGTACCGTGATGGGGTGTGTGACCTTCCTGTTCACGATCACTGCCAACCCAAACAAACATTGTCGAGGATACCCTTTGTCAACACGAATGGGCGGGGTGTCGAGCATGATCAATCAACATACACCATTGTAGTTGTAGTTGTAGCCCTCGGGAGTCCACACCGCAAAAACTGGCGAAGGGATGGTGGTAACCACCAAGGGCTCGAGGAAAGTGGTGTTGTTGGGCTTATTTATCTTGCACTTGGGATGCATCTTCTTCGTTGTATGGGTTAAACCCGTTCCATAGCCATTCATGTATAATCCAAGTGTATTGTTGAGGGCAAATATGCATAGAATGAGTGGGCAATCAGGATCCCGTCTTGGAAGGGGTAAAATGAATTGACCATGACCTCTCTGTTTCTTTTCCTCTTTTCCTTTCAAAACGTGTGCCTGTTGTAGTTGTGAAAATGGTTTCTCAACCTTTTCTCTGTATTAACTATTGTAATCTTTGAGCGAGTTCAAAGTTGAAAAAGACAACTATAGATGTGTAAGTATCTAGTAAAAGTTAAAAGGTCATTGCATGAACTTTAAATTTGTAGGGATTTTGTTGCAAATAATGTGAAATTAAATGGTATGAAATGCTCCTTTACTATATTTCCAAGTTTCGAAAAACATTTCATATTGAGTTTTAAAATAATGGATTTGGTCAAAATCGGTTATAATGGGTCCCCTAACCCATTGGAGTGGTTACGGGTATGTACTATTATATATATTTTTCTAACAGTGCAAGTGTTGGTTGGTTTAAAGTAAAGCTGGGTATAGTGGGTATGGGTATGGGTATGGGTTGCTCATACCCACCCAATTGACATCCCTATATGCATTAAGGTGACACTAAACACTTTCGAAATGCAAAGAGTTTGTGATGAGGCTAAAAAGGAGTGCTCCTAAGCCAATACTATAGCAATAGCGCATCCTCAAGCTAAGGCAGCCACAACTGGAGCACAAGCTCCACAATGGGGTTATCATTTAGGGAAGGTGTAGATCTTAGAAAGAGGAAGGCCACACCATTAGAGAGGGCATTCAACATGGAGAAGAGGGAACAAATTCATTCGGAAATTGCTTGTATGTTGTGGAAAACGATATGAGTGGGGAAAACCCCCAACGTGTGTAGTGTTTTTCTTATTGCTTGATAGATAGAAGGCAGCCACCCTTTCCTATAGATAGGATAAGGGGGAAGCATACAGACACTTAGACAAACCCTAATGGGCGAATGGACAATTGGGCCCATGTTACAAATACACTAAACAGAACTTAAGAAAAGACTAAAACACTCAAGTAAATAGACACTTTAACACTCCCCCTGGAGCTGGAACTTGGGAGAATCCCAAGTCAGCTTGCAAACAGACAGACAGACTGAACAAAGTCAAAAGATAACCAAAGCCCATACAAGAATTCCCCCCTCCTCAATTTTACAATAAATCACTCAAGCACTCAAAGACTCCCCCTCAGGTAGATACTCTATAGCAGCAGAGATATCTACGCAGGCATGGAGGCTTCGTGATCATCATAATGGCATCTAGAGCAAAAGAAAGAACAGGGGATAGGCACCAACATCTTCATCACAGTCGTCGTTATAGTAGCCAAAAAGTGTTGGATCACAAATCCTAGTGTGTGCTAGGTCATAAGAAGCAGAAATAGTCAACATGAAAACAAAGCATAGACAAACAGATAGTCAACATGCACAAAGCACAGACAAGCCAAAGAGTGTTGCCACACAGAAACAAAAGTCGACGACATAGGCGGATAGCAGACCAGTGTGCAACATAACATCCAAATAAATAACTCCGATATGCAATGTAGACGAAGCTCCATGTAAAAGTCAGCAACAAAAGTCTTCATCGTCTTCCCTCTTCACAAAATATCCATCATAGTAGTAGATGTCAAAGTCCAAAGAGTGTTGGTCCACAGAGTCCAGAGAGTGTTGGTCCACAGTAGAAGGTCAATGTGCAAACAGAGCACGGGCAGCAGATAGTGCGCAAAAGCACAAAGTAGCAAGTAAAATATGCTAACCATAGCACAGGTAGCAACAATAACATCCCAATATGTAACTTCATAGCAGCAGTCGAGGTAGATGGTGAATAAGCAATAATAGCAGCAGAAAGCTCCACAAAGCAACAAAATTATCATGATCAATCCACATAACAATAGACGAATCCACATAGAAGCAAAGGAACACCAATAGTAGTAGAAGGATCCATATATAAGCAGTAAAAAGTTGCATGAAGATCCATATAGCGGCACAACTGAATTTTTCTTCTTCCTTCATCTCAACTCTTCCGTCTACTTTTCATCCTCTATTCTCCCCCTCACGCAATGAAAGAGATACCGACGATATTGTCGGTATACCGACCAGTAATACCGATATCGACGACATCCTTCATCGTTTCACGCAAACCTGTCGTTGGGATTGCAATTATTGGCAAACCGGTAAACTTATCGGTAAAACCGCCCGATATTGGCAAATATCGAGGGTGCCGCTGCAAATTGTCCCACTTAAGGACAGTATTGGCGGTATGCCGCCCCAACATACCTTTTTTGCAAACCTCATGCTGATGTTGTTGTTTGAGTGGAGAAACTTGGAGATCTTGGGCGATTTCTTTCCTTGGAGCTCAAATCAGCCCTAATCAAGGTATGTTTTCTTAATTTTTTTCATTTCTCGTCATTTCCAACCCCTCCCCTCTCTATTTCCTTCTATTTTCACCATAGAAGTTCTCCAAAATTCTCTAAATACACACAAATCCTAGATCTACTCCAAAAACTTAGGATTAATGTTATTTAACAATATATCTATGATTTTATTATGTAGATCTACTAATGTATCACTAGATCTACTACTATTAATTAATAGTATCATATTATTTCACTAATTAATATTAAATTCGTAATAATACAATAATACTATTAATAATAAGTATCTAACAATGTTTTAAAAAGCATGAAGCGGGAGGCGTGCGGACGGGACCTTGTAGCCGAATAAGCGGCAGGCGGGTGATTAAGCGGGCGATTTTTGAAAAAGCGGATGTTTAAAATCTTATATATTTATATACAAAATTACATGTATGTGTATATAAAAAATATATTTCTAGGGAAATCAGTAAAACTAACCAGTAGTATCAAATGGTAATGAACAAAATCTGCAAGAAAATCAGTAAAATCAGTAAAACCATTAGAAGTATAATAGAGTAATACGATATTTACTTGGATATATTACAGCAGTACCCTATTATATACAGCTTACATACAAAGTTTGCATTCTAAAGTAGGACTAGGTATATCATAGAACATTTAATGTATACAAGCTTCATATATTATACTCAATACTACTTGGATTATATATTTAATTAACATTACATGCTTACAGCAGCATTTTTTTCAAAAAGCGGGAAAAAAGCGAGCGCTTTTCTTCAAACCGAGTAAGTGGGTGCTTAAGGGCAAAATTAAGCGGATGGGGGTCTTGGCCAATTCAGCGGCCGCCTGGGCCGTTTTTTAATACATTGGTATCTAACTTAGGTTTAGTAGAAGAAGTTGTACCAAATACTAATATGAACAAATACAAACAAAGACAGAGTACAAATATTTATATTTTTCATTTTTTCATGTATTAAAAAAGCTGAAAATAAAAAATTACTTTTTTTTGTTGCAAAAATGTGTGTTAGTGTTATATAAGATGGAATGAGTAATTTGTAACACATCACTTGCCTTAATACTAGATAAATGTCAGATTTTATACTTTTTGAAATAATTTCAGACTTTTATTTTTTATTTAACGCTTTTTTCTTGTTAATAAACATCTTAAAAAATATTGTGTTTGATACTATAAATACATGTAACATTTATACACTTATAAAGTGTTGTTTTTGATTCTATAACACACAACATAGATTAATTTCTTGCAACTTAATGGGTTATTGATTTCATACACCTAATTTTTATTTGTCTGTCTTTTTGCAATGTTGACTTTTGAGACGATGTCTTCAAGCGATGGTGAGGGTGTTGGGACCGGTAATGTTGGAGCTAAGGATGTGGATTTTGCATGGAATCATTGCACGCCTCTTGAAGGGAACAGGGAAAAGATAATTTGCAACTACTACAAGAAGACAATTGGTGGAGGGGGGATTACTAGATTTAAACGTCACATTATTGGTGTGGTGACAAAGATGTAGCAATGTGCCAGAGGTGTCCCCAAAGTGTTAGAGATGATTTCAAGAAACTTATGGGTACAAAGAAACAAATACAACAAACGATGAAGGAGGTTGATAGGGCTTTACATTATTTGATGTTAGGCCCACAGGTTCTTCTGTTGAATCTGATGATGATATTGGATATCCTCCTGAATGTGATACAGCCATGGAAAGAGATATCGACGATATCGTCGGCATACCGACCGGTATACCGATATCGACGACATCGGTCATCGGTTCACACAAACATGTCGTTGGGATTGCAAATATCGGTAAACCGATGATATACCGCCAAATATCACCAAATACCGCCAAATATCGACGAAATTTACTGGTATACCGACAGATATACCGATTTTTGCGTGCTTAAGTCTGTTTCTGTTGTTTGAGAGGAGGAAATGGTGGAGCAAAGGGATCTCGACAACTAGGGCTCAGATAAGTCTAATCTAAGGTGTTCCTTTATGTTTTCTACCATTTCTCTCATTTACACGCCATCTATCTCAATTAAAATGTAAATTCGTCTCAAAATGCCTTAAATTGGCAAAGATCTCACCATCTGCTTTTTTATGCCTTCCTAATTGTATGTGTTTGTAGATCTACAACACTTTCTCATAATCTACATAATAATCATAGTAATATACCTAAATAATCCACGAAATATAAGTATAATTTGCTATCATTTTTAGTAGTAAGCTAATAAGTATACATATGTTCTTCTAACTAGTAGCCGGTGAGCAGTAGCCCAGCTGGTCATAGCTCGGGGCCCCTGACGAAGGGTCCCGGGTTCGACTCTCACTGGAAGTACTGCTCGGAAATGAATTTCCCGCAGCGTCAGCCGGCCTCTGATGCGACTTATTGAGATACCGGTGTGCGGGTGCACGGGTCTCCCGGGTTTACCATCCCTGCTATCTGGGCCTCCGCCTAGGAAGGTGGGTTTCCCCCGACAATCAAAAAAAAAGGACGAAAATGTACTAGTTCGCAACACAACAAACAAATATTGCAAAAAAACATAGATTTTGTAACTTTCTAGTCTTATATTTGATTATACATGGCACTTGCTACATATATCCCACAAGATGGACATGGTTGACATGGTAACTACACTTTTAAATTATCGCATCCCCACGACATGCATATGGTGGGCATGGTAATAATGGCTTTTATACTTATCCCGCTATTGTGCATAATCCATGGAGAAACTCACTACTTCCATATCAAGATCATGTGCTACAAACAACAACAGAGAAGAGTTGTCACAACAGTGATGGTGCCTAACTTCCTTGACAGTCATGAAGTTAATTGTCAAAGTCATACTTTGAAGAAGAGCAATAGAAAGCCTTGGTGTATATTTTCTTTTAGAATCTGATATGATGCATATGGAGACAGGTATTGTAAAATTCTAAAACATATCGTCTTTAATTACATAATACGAACGAGTATTATACACTTATATAGTATTGTACATGACGTGTATGAGCAACACGTAACTTGATACCACCAACCTTACATATGTACATGACATGGGAGCAATATGTCAACCATATCAACTCAATATTGTATGGAGAATCAGTGTGTAACTCGACATACAACTGATATGAGTTAGTAAGTTACTATGCTATTTATGTGTTGTAAATTGGATATTATAGCATAAGTGTGTGTATTTATGTTTATGGATTGTGCTAGTAAAATTTCAAATCTTAATTCCAGTATTTTGTCATCGAAATCTGTAGAAAACAGGATAGGTTCTCTACCTCCCACATGATGGACCCCCCCCAACATACCCAATATAGAATTTTATTGCATAAAACGTTGCATCTAGGTGTTGAGACCACGCCTGTAAAATTTCATGATTTAATTCGTTCATTTAGGCGTCGATAAGTCCAGGATTGCATCTGTCGATATTTCCGTCGGTATACCTGTAAATACCTATTTCCACGTCATCGATAAGGCGTCGGTATCGACATTTAATTCCTTGGATACATCTTATTCACATCGTATGTATAGATGTGCTATTAGAGAATCTCGTAGAAGTGAGTGGGAAAGGGAGGAGGCAGCTCGAATTACAAGGAGGTATGGGCCATCTGGTGCAGGTCGAGGCAGTGGGATTACACATATTCCTGTTGTTGACCTAAATGACGATGAAGACCGAACTGGTCATGGTAAAAGGAAGAAAGGCGGCATTGATACACTTTTCCGTTTGGCTAGTGCGAGAGTGAGGAATGTTGACGAGCCAGGGGTTAGGAATCCTGAGGGTAGGCAAAAAAGCCTCAAAGCAATGTTCACCGGTACAAAAGATAAGGTTGGCAAGACAGTGGGTAAGTTGTTTGCTCATGGTATACCTACAAATGTTGCAACTAAACCCTATCTGCAACATATGGTAGATGTGATAGGGAGTCTGGTAGGGGCATCAAGGCCCCCAGTTCATATGAATTAATGAACAAGTATCTTCCCCTAGAGAAGAAGGATCTACAAGCATGGATTTCAAACCAAAAACATGTGGTCTGAATATGGCGTCACACTTATGTGTGATGGGTGGACTAGTGGAAATAGAAGACAAATTATCAACTTTCTTACACATTGTCGTAGATCCATAGTTTTTCTAGACTCTATTGATGCTTCAGGTGAGGTCAGGAACCACAGATAAATAAAGAGACTAATGAAGTCATACATGAAGCAGGTTGGTGTGGAGAATGTGGTGCTGATAGTTATTAATAATGCTTCTGCCTTCAAGAAGGTCGGCGAGAGTATAATGAAGAAATATCCGGTCTACTGGACACCTTGTGTTATCCACTGCATAGATCTCATTTTTAAGGACATGGGCTCAATTGATTTCATCAAATATGTTGTCAATGATGGTAGGTTGATCACGAGATTCATCTACAACCATTCTTTTCTGCTAAAGGCAATGAGGCGACCTGAGTACTGTGGAGGTGATGTAATTAGAACAGGGGCAACTAGATTTGCAGCAAATTTTCTTGCCTTACAATCGTTGAAGTCCAAAAAGGATGGACTTAGGAGGCTCTTCAAGAGTGGAGTGGACCTCCATGAAGGAGCACAATTCCCCTGTTGGCAGAAGAATTGAGCAGTTGATTGCCAACTGACCTTTTTGGGATAAGGTTACTAGAGTGCTGCGAATAATGGAACCCATTTTCAAAGTATTGAGGCTGGTTGATGGTGACAAAACTACAACAATGCCTTTCCTATATAATGCAATGACCTCAATGGTAGACAATATCAAAGAAGCAGCTCCTAGGTCCAATGAGCAATACACAAATTTATGAGAATCGTTGGATAAATATGCTTTTGCATCCATTGCATAAAGTAGGTATATATCTCAAAAATATTCTAACTTCTAAGTAATTGGTCTAACTCAAGAAAAAGTGAAGCAAATAATCTTGTACATGAAGAATGCTCTAGGATTAATTATGTTATTGTAGATGCGTCTTTTATTCGCAAGTCATATTGAATCAGCCAATGAGACTTGCAATTTCCAATGAGTTTGTGAGTTTGAAGATGCTTACAATAGCAGAGACAAGGCTTGCCTCAACGACTGTGACGCTAAAGAGGTTTTGAGGACCATTAAAACCAGTCTTGGAAACATGGTGGTGAGTAAAAAAATGGGCTTTATTTAAAGGTGGTGATGTTGTGAAAGCTCGGGTTGTCAAGGATAAAATTCTAGATGACATTTGGTAGGATAAAGTAGACTATATAATATCTTTGATTGAGTCGATCTATGCTATGTTGAGGGCCACTGATATTGATAATCCTTGTCTACATTTGGTTTATGATATGTGGGATAGCATGACTGAAAAGGTGAAGACTATCATCTACAAGCGTGAGAGGAAAGGCCTTTAAGAAGAATCTAGCGTTTATTCAATTGTTCACAAGATATTAGTGGGCAGATGGAACAAGAGAAACACTCATCTCCATTACATGGCACATTTCTTGACCTTAGGTAAAAATGTCCTCCCTAAATTTATATCATTTACATAAGTTTTCCTTTTAATATATTTTTACACCAATGTTTTTACTTTCTTATAGGTACTACAGTGTTGGTTGGTTGAATACTGATCTAGCTAGGGTTGCTCCGAACAAGGATTATTGAGATTTCAATTAAAAGAAACACATGTTGAAAATATATTTCATATTCAAGAGGAGTGTCGCCTTGAGTGTTGAGTTTGCTGAATTTTCTACATTGATGGAAGGTTTTGGGGATGCAGATGCAGATCTATTAACTGATAGAGAGGTCTTAGAGCCACATATCTGGTGGCTCGTGCATGGAGATGGTGCCCCATATCTTCGACAACTAGCAAACCGACCACTCTGTCAACCACACTCTTCTTCTAGCGGTGAGAGGGATTCGAGCACATACTCATTTATTAATTCACTAAGGAGGAACAAGATCACTCCTAAAAGAGGAGAAGATCTAGTGTTTGTGCACACTAACCTTTGTCTGTTATCAAGGAGGAAAAGAGAATATAATGAAGGAGAAATAGGGATGCGGGACATTGCAGGTGATGCATTTGATTCCTTTAGAGGTGCATGAGTTCTTGAGGTGGCCGAGTTGTCACTTGATGAGCCAGAGATGGAGCCCATCATGTTCAATGATGGTGTTGATGATGATGATGATGTTTTGGTTGAGTAGGACCAATGATTTTAAAAGCGTTTGGAGCGACCGCTTAAGCGTGCAAAGGTACCTTCCTAGAATTTTAGCTGAAGTCATAGTCTCAACAATTTCATGTAAAGCGGTCGCTAGTTCCCGCTTCAACCCACTTAAATAGGCTCGCTTCGGGAATAAAGTGTATGTGTCATATTTACTAAAAGCAACTTAATAAATAAAAACTAATTGTCCTCTCCCCAATAAGAGTCAGAAGCAGCTGGAGGCAAAAATGTAGCGTGCGACTGGATTTTGTTACTTTTCTGTTCCAATTTGGAGTGGGATCCCTTCCAATGGCCATGGAACATCGTTTGATCTATAAAAGGCACCACAACAAGTTCTCACGTAGTAACAAGCAACCATTTTATGCTCTATAGATTTAAATTGTTTGTTTATTATTTATTTATGTATTTTTAGAAAAGATAATTTAATGCATTTATACGTCTGCAACACATACAACCGTCCTTGTTGACTTGGAATGTTGCATTTAGTACATTGAATTCATAGTAGAGAATGAACTTAGTGCAGCACTAGTTAACAATCTTAGAATGTTTATTGTAAATTTCTTCTAATGTACATTTTACAATTATTGATTCATAAAATATTATGAGTATATTATTCAATATTCTACAGTATTTTTACAACAAATATTGTACAATTTGTATATATACATTTTACTTTTTAAAAAATAATGTGGACCGTTTTTTCATAAAGTGCCCACTTAAGTCCACTTTAAAACCCTCTTTGTGCTTAAGTGCTTATGGAAGTTCATCCGCTCGCTTTCTGCTTCACGCTTTCTAAATCCTAGAGTAGGACGAGGATGTTATAATTCCCAACCCATTTTGTGATTTTTATATTTTGGATGTAATGATGTAGCAAACACCATCTTATGTTATATTTGTATCATTCATGGTTCATGTATCTTGCTTATTTCTACTAGTTCATGGATTCTGCATTTAGAAATTATGTTGAATTAAACATTCTCATCTTGTGCAACCTTCACGGTTTGTTGCTCAGCGAAAGTCTCATCTTATATGCAGACTTCACAAATCCCTAATGGTCATAAACATCTCTAAGAGGGTGGTTTGGCAAGTTCAGTCATGCACTCTCAAAGTCTCATCTTATATGCAGACTTCACAAATCCCTAATGGTCATAAACATCTCTAAGAGGGTGGTTTGGCAAGTTCAGTCATGCACTCTCAAAGTTTGCACTTCTGTGATATACACTTGACATAGAATAAATGTTCGATTTCAAAGTCATGTGTGATGGTCTAGAAACCAATGAAAGAGATATCAACGATATCGTCGGTACATCGACCGGTATACCGATATCGACGACATCGGTCATATCGGTTCACACAAACCTGTCGATGGGATTGCAAATATCGGTAAACCGATGGTATGCCGCCAAATACCACAAATATTGCCAAATACCGCCAAATATCGTCAAATACCGCCAAATTTCGACGAAATGTATTGGTATACCGATAGAAATACCGATTTTTTGCGTGCTTGAGTCTGTTTCCGTTGTTTGAGAGGAGGATATGGCGGAGCAAAGGGATTTCGACAACTAGGGCTCAGATAAGTCTAATCTAAGGTATGCCTTTATGTTTTCTACCATTTCTCTCATTTACACTCTATCTATCTCAATTAAAATGTAAATTCATCCCAAAATGCCTTAAATTGGCAAAGATCTCGCCATTTGCTTTTTTATATGTCTTCCTAATTTTATGTGTTCTTAGATCTACAATACTTTCTCATAATCTACATTATAATCATAGTAATATACCTAAATAATCCACAAAATATAAGTATAATTTCTTATCATTTTTAGTAGTAAGCTAATTAGTATACATATGTTCTTCTTACTAGTATTTTTATAATACAAAGGAAAAAAAATGTACTATTTTGCAACACAACAAACAAATATTGTAAAAAAGTATAGATTTTGTAATTTTCTAGTCTTATATTTGTTTATATATGGCACTTGCTACATATATCGCACAACTTGGACATGGTTGACTTGTTAACTACACTCTTATATTATCGCATCCCCACGACATGCATATAGTGGGCATGGTAATAATGGCTTTTATACTTATCCTGCTATTGTGCATAATCCATGGAGAAACTCACTACCGCATATCAAGATCATGTGGTAACAAACAACAGCGGAGAAAAGGTGTCACAGTGATCGTGTTTAACTTCCTTGACAGTCATGAAGTTAATTGTCAAAGTCACACATTGAAGAAGAGCAATAGAAAGCCCTGGTGTAAATTTTATTTCAGAATCTAATATGATGCATATGGAGACATAGTACTATAAACTTCTAAAACATATCGTGTTTAATTACATAATACGAACGAGTATTATACACTTATATAGTATTGTAAATGACATGTCTTGAGCAACACGTAACTTCATATCACCAACCTTACATAATGTGCATGTCATGGGAGCAATATGTCAACCATATCAACTTATATGAGTTAGTAAGTTACTATTCTATTCATGTGTTGTAAATTAGATATGATCGCATAAGTGTGTGTGTGTTTAAGTTTATGGATTGTGCTAGTAAAATTCCAAATCTTAATTCCAATATTTTGTCATCGAAATTTCCAAAAAACAGGACAGGTTCCCTACCTCCCACATGATGGACAGCCCTCCCCCCCAACATACCCGTTGTAGAATTTGATTGCATAAAATGATGCATTTAGGTGTAGAGATCACATCAGTAAAATTTCATGATTTCATTCGTTCATTTTGGCGTCGATATGGCCAGGATTGCATCTGTCGATATTTCTGTCGGTATACCGGTAAATATCTATATCCAAGCTGTCGAAACGACATCGATATCGGTCATTTAATTCCTTGCTAGAAACATACTTTTTCAAAATTTTGGCCGAAATTTTGATATTTACGGCCCTAACGATTTCGACGACCAAATAAGTGAATCAAATCATGAAAATTTACCAAGATGATCTAAACGCCAAGATCTACTCAAATATGCAATAATACTTCATATTGGATATGTGGGGAGGGGGGGTCTCTCACATTTGTAAGTAAAGGAAGCTGAACAATTTTGACAGAATTTTGATGGCAAAATGAAGGGATTAAGTAATGAAATTTTGCAAACACAATGATTAGACATAAACACACTAGATTATATAATAAATCTATATGTTTAGAGGTTAGGGTGGGATCCATGTCTTGATGAGTGAGCGCACGAGTGAACAGAAATGTCAAGTCTACTAGACAGTTAAACTGTTAAAAACTTCTAAGTTACAAATTACATTTTAAAACATAAAGTTACAAGTTACACTACAACTTGTATCAAGTCTAGTGTTAGCATTTAACTAGGTTACATGTGACATTTATACATATATCCAAGAAAGAACTTTGTTATTTTCAGAGTATTTTTCCATATCTTTATAGAAGAGTGTAGAAATTGATGAAGGTAATGTACAGTTTGGTCTAGAGATAGGGGAAACATACCATAGAATTAAGAAAAATAGACTATAAAAGTAAGAAATTCAAAAAAATTGCCAAAATACCAAAGGGGTAGTATTAACAATCGTAGGAACAAATTTCTTAAAATTTAAGTTGTATTTTTGTATCATTTCCTGAAATTACAGCCCAGACTAGGCTTTTTTGCAGCAAATTTTCACCCTGTTTTAGCACCTAGGGTCAAAATCTTTGCAAAATAACATCTCATTCCCTGCATTTGTGTGTTTTGCATGTCTGGCCGTAAGTTTTGATGTCCGATTGACAAAAAATTGAGCAAAATTTTGCAATTTTGATCGAAATTTTATTCCATGACAATGCGGGCTCTCCTGACTCTTGGAAAGGGGGATTTTCGGTAATCCCAAAACAATCATCTACATCAATTACTTGCCTATCAAAGATTTTGCTATTCGTAGATTTCGGGTAATAGCATGACACTTGATCGTTGTCTTCTATCAACAACGGCCATCAGGAGTTGTTGTTCTTATTGTCCATGTTGATGATATTGTAATCAAGGAAGATAACCAATAGGGAACAGTTTAACTCAAACAATTTCTTCAAAACAAAGGATTTGGGGCACTTAAATACTATCTTGGTATTGAGCTAGCTAGAACCCATATGGAATTGTTATCACACAACGAAAGAGCAACCTTGATCTTCTTGAAGTAACAAGCATGCTAAGGGCAAAACCTGCAAATACTACAATTAGGAATTCATAATAACTATAAATGAATATGAATAAAAAAGGAAAATATAAAAAATACAGAAAAAAACCAGCATGGCTCACTGAGGTGCCTAGTCTAGCCAGCCTAAACATTATGTGTTACGTATGGGGCCCACATGTTACCTATTAGTCTCAGGTTGAACTATCACACCAAACAGATTCATGGCAATGTTGATAAATTCAATATGCTGTTGGTCTGACTGTTTGATTGATTATTTTTGGCCACGTTTTCGCCAAAAGGGTTCTTCGGACTTAATTTTTTAATAGTGTTGTGATTAATACCCATTTCACCAATTGAATCGACCAAGTCATTTCAATTTTCACTATCTTGAGCATATGTTGTTTCTATCTAAGATAGACAGCTGCAGACAACAAAGATCATATTAGAACTGGCTATATGATATAAAATGGGAGAAGTGAATAGATCCTGAGAGGGCTGTAGTAGATAGCTTGGTCACGTCCAACATAGGTTGATCAGCATACAAGTTAGTACAATGACAGTGGCAAAAAGAATGGGGATGGGAAGAGATAGCCCATTATAACACGGGAAGGGATAAATAAAGTAATAGTTGACTACGACTTAATAAAATGACTTAAGATGGGCGGAATAAGGAAAACAAATCATCCATACAAATAGCCCCACCACAACAAAAACTGGGGTTGGTGCTATTGTTATCATTGCATTTCAATTTTGTGATTTCACCTAAAACTTGCGTACTCATAAATGTATTTGAAGAGGTGCACAGCATGTGGATTCGCACAAAAACAAGCATGGGTTCTTAGTATGAAAAGTATTAAGGTATCTAAGTAACCATGTACCAACCTGATCAGCAGTTGGCCTTGCATCAGGATCTTTCTGCAAACATGCATCAATAAATGAGCAAAACTCTGATGAAAATTTGTTGATTGGTGGTGAAGGCGATGGATCATACAATATCTGCCATATCAGTCAATAATTTCAAGTTAAGAAAAGCTAATGTAGACATTAGAAAGCAGTGTTACACAATAAACATCTATATTGAGTGTCTAGCAAAGTTCAGCCCAAATATACGACATGAGCATCTTACTGCATATTTGCACTTAAATGTATTATTAATGTAACTTTTTAAGCTTTACGAGCTTCTAGGATTTATACATCTATTTAAAACACAAGTAAATTTTATATGAGAATTATCAAACTAGATCGATATATCTGGAATACAAATATAATAACCTTCAGTACTCACCATACATCAAAACATATTTAGAAACTGGCCTTTTCCACATAAATCTCATACTAGATTAGTGTCTAACATTGAACATTGAAGTAGAGTCATATCCTCTTTCTATCGTTTTTTTGAGGACGTAGTAGATTCATTGAAAGACTGAAATATAGTGTTGTAGGACAGCCTACAGATCCACAATCTGGCCACCATTAGGCTCGCCATCCCCATAAGAGCTCACTTGAACCAACACGTGTCTAGTCCATGTTGGTGTTTTTCTAACTCAATGGACTACTCATTGAATTGTAGGGGTTTAAGTTGCAAATTTGAAGTTCAAATATTTTTTAGTTTTATCTAACTTGGGTTATTAATTAGGCAATTCGGCACATTTGCCCTAGTCATTAGGGTTTATTCATATATAAGCTTTATGCTTTATATTTATTTTATGTTGTAGGCTCATCTTTGTCTTTAGCCTTTTTGTTATTCCATATCTACTAATTTTGTTTTCCACTTACTCTCTTGTCCTATAAAAGAGAGAGTCTTGTATTTGTTTTAAACACGTCAAATAAAGATTATTGGATTCTATATGGTATCAGACGGTTATGATCCACCTTAGCCTCTCCCCTCCCCAACCATAGCGCTTCCCATCTGTGTCTAGCCCTACCACTTCTCCTCTCTGTCTTCCCTAGCCTCCCTCCCTACCCATTCTCGCCTCACGGCCCCACTTAATGCCCCTTCACACTCCCTGCCATTCCGGCCGCCGCCGCCACCTCCTCCTCCCTCCACTTCCCGTGCTTTCCCATCCTCCCTTTCCTAGTTGTCGCCTCACCCACCCTGTTGTTGCCTCCCCTCCCCCTCTTCCAACCCACCACAGTCGTCGCCACCCCCTTTCCTGATCCTGCTACTACCTCCCCCTCTCCTATTCCCTCCATCCACCACCCCTCCATCCCATCCTAAGCCTCCTCTTCTACCCTCCTTGCTGCTTTGGCAACCTTCTCTTCCCTTCTTCGTCCCTCTTTCTCGCTTCAACTCCCTCTCTTTCATCTACAAGCACTTTCCCAAATAGCCCCTTGGAGACGTAAATGTGCCACCTTTCCTCTTCCTACGCCACATGGTGGAGTGAATCTCTCACCATGGCATAGGTCCTCTTTGATTCTCTCTGTTGTCCCTATATGGGTTTCTCTGATCCACTGATACAGATCATGTTACTACTGCTTAGTGTGTATGTCACACTACGTCTTCTTCTTGTACGTCACCACCCCATATCTCATGGCATCTACGGATCCTCCCCAGTCGCTTTGTGTTACCACCGTGAAACTCGATGGATCCAACTATCATCTTTGATCGACTTCATTTTAGCTCTATGTTAAAGCCCAAGGGCGATATTCCCATATCTCTTCTGCTGCTCCGGCCCCTCTTGAGGTCGAGAGCCAAACAAGCCCGTGCTCAGTGGACTAACGACCATTCGGGGGTGATGATGTGGATGGTTAACAATACCGTACCGAAGATCAGCTAGTCTCTCCTCCGTCTCCAAAATGCTAAATCCATGAGGGACAAATCTTTCATTTGTACTTTCACCAACAGATGTCGAAGGTCATTGAGATCTTCAAAACCTGGCAAAAAAGAATACTCCATTGATGGATCTGCGGAAGATTATTACAACCAGTGCTCCCTCTGGGATGAATAAAAGTATATCATCCTCTATCTTCTGACATCAAACAAGTTCAACGCCATATGAACTTTAGTTAGTTCAGTTCTTGGTTGGACTCCCTCACTCTTTTTCTGGCGTTGTTAACCGGATCTTATCTAGTGATCCCTTGCCTATCCTATGGGATGTCCTCAAGCGAGTCTAATGTTTACCAGCCATGTCACCTCTACCTTCAACTGATAATTCTGCCCTTTTGGTGTGCTCTAATGACTCTAGACGAGTCCGTCGACACAGATGCAGTCGAGGTTGTCGTTCTTCTAGCGGCCTTGGACGAGGTCCTCCAGCTGGACCTGGAGATAGACAACTTCCTATCAGGAATCGATTCTACAACTTTTGTGGGCGAACATACCACACTAAAGACTGTTGCAGGGGGAAACATGGTGAACCTGCATGGGCTAAAACTTCCAAGCCCCAAGTCTCGGCACCCACATGTGAGCTATGCCCATGCATTAAACTGTCAATTTCTTGGGGAATCGATCGTTTTACCTCCTTGCGGATTGGTCGATTCATCATTGAACTACAACTTGCAGGTCGCAAGGGTAATATGTTGAATATGCAATATACTCATATGACACATGTGATGGACAATAAACAACAACCTATTCACACACACACATCTTAGCCTCCACCTCAACTACGTCAGGCTAGCTACATGGATCATTCTTTTTCATTCAGCTCCATTTTGAGTAATCTAATTATTGAGATGTAACGAAGCATCCATCAGTTCTCCCAAGTTAACTTAGGTCTACCTAAAAAATTGCTAAAAAGAGTGGTGAAAGCGTGATGAAAACCTCTAGTGAGGCGACGGGCAAGGCGACGAACCAGGCTAATGTGCGTCGCCGGCCTTCTTCAGGTGACAATCATCGGATTTGGAAAGCAAAGCTCCCAAATGATGATCATACGCCTACTCTCTGTTCTCCTAAAGAATGGTTCGAGCTTAACCAAAGTACAAGAAAGCCTGTCGCGCCTCTGGTTCCCACTGAGATCATCGTCAAAGAGGGGCGCATCCTATTCCCAAGCGCTGAAGTATCTGAGAATGTGGCGAGATGGAAGTATTGTCTAACAGGATATATAGTAGATTTTTCGCCAGATCTAGATCTCCTTCATGCTCATCTAACCTGACCAATGTGTGGAATCTGGAAGACAACTTCAATATCATCTCCAGGCCTAATGATATGTTTATATTCAGATTCTACAACCATCGAGATATGAAGTCCTGGATGAAGGTCCATGGTTCGTGAAACAGTTTCCTATGGCTTTGATGAAATGGAATCCAGGTTGTTCTCTGTCGAAAGTCGGCTTCAAAAATATTCCCATCTGGATTAGGCTATTCCACTTGCCGTTAGAACTGTGGGATGTAAGAACATTTGAACGGATTGGTTCGTTTTTGGGTCTTCCTATTAGCACTGATAAAGCAACCTGGAGTTGTAGCCATCTTGACTTCGCAAGGATCCAAGTCCTCATTAGCCCAACCTCTAAGTTCCCTACTGCTGTCGAGCTTCAAGGAGACAATGGGAAAGTTTATTGTATTTCTGTTGAATATGAATGGATACAAGGTGTTTGTGAAAAGTGTAAGTTATTCGGACATGAAGCAAGAGGTTGTCCTGTTACCCATGCTATCCCAATTCCTGAAAAGAGTATGACTGTCGTATCTGAGGGAAGTGTGGGTGATTTTTCTTCTGAGAATTCAACTAACCTGGTTGTGGTTGACTCAGGCGCCTGCTCACGCTCTGTTCCAACAACCCCCATTCTAGTATTTGAACACTCATCTGCTTCTTTTACAAATGGTCTTGTTGATATGAATAAAACTAATCTGGGATGAATCTCTCCACCTGAGGTTGCTCCTAAAATTTCTACGGGTGTGCCTCTAAGAATCATTAGCTCGATGTTTTCTCCGCTGAGTATTATGAATACTGTCGACGAATCTGCTGAGGCCGTCAGCTCAACGGCCCAAGTGAATAAATGAGTCCAACTCTTAAGGTTTCCTCCTGGAATGTTAGAGGCATTAGTAATAAAATTAGAAATGTCCAAGAGGAACTAAGAAGGGTGGGAAGTAGCATATATATCTTGCTGGAAACTAAATTGAGGAAGAGGAACCTTGCTAAGTATGTTTCTAAGAACTTTCCTAACATTGAGTTTTTATCAAATATTGACTCTCATGCTTTGGGTCGTATTTTGATCTTATGGATTTCAAATGAATGCACAATTTCTAAGCTCTTTGAGAATGATCACCATATCTTGTGCAAAGTTATGGTGGACGACTTTTCTTTTCTCATTTTTGTTGTATATGGTCATAATGGGGACTGTGATAGATCTAGTCTATGGGATTCTCTGAACAATACTTGTCTAAGCTACAATTTACCTTGGATTTCTTTGGGCGATTATAATGTTGTTCGAAGAGATAGTGAAAGAATGAGCAAAAATCCTCCCTCTAATAAATCCAATAGTGACTTTAATGACTGGGTTCTCAACTGTGGTATCTATGAACTGGACCATAAAGGTCCTTTTTTCTCCTGGGATAACCATCAAGATGATGTTGGTTTTATTACCTCTAAGATTGATAGGATCTTTTATAACAATATTTTTCTGAATTTGGTGGATGATTTTTCTGGTGAGTTGGTTTTTAATACTGTGAGTGACCACATATCTATTTTGTTTTCCATTGGGCATTCTAGATTGGTTAAAGCTCATTTCTGTTTCATCAACTCTTGGGCTTTAAAGGATGATTTCCTTGATGTGGTTAGAAGATTGTGGGATGTTGAAGAGGTTTATAGAAAATTCCATTATTTGAGAAAGGCTCTAAAGGATTGGAATAGAGTTAGTGTGGGCAATTTCTCTGATAATGTTAAGATTGCTAAACTTACTGCTCTCCAAGCTCAAACTAAGGCTGATTCCGATCATTTAAATATCCAACTTCAACATGATGCTAAGGTCCAAAGGAAGGCTCTCTTTGAAGCTAAAAAAGAAGAGGAAATCTTACTTAGGCAGAAGTCAAGAGTGCAATGGCTTGCTGAAGGGTATAGAAATTTGAAGTTCTTCTACTCCTCCCTAAATCCTAGCCGTCAAAGAAATCATATTAGGTGCCTTTACATTGATGATCAGGTTAACTATGATTCGGAGGTAAATAGAAACTATGTTCTGAACTACTACTACGGCTTGTTCAATAGTGTCATATTTGCGAGGGTCTTAATGATTTTAGGTGGTCTGGACCTACTCTCAATGAGGAACAAAAAGTTAATATCATCAAGTCAGTAACGCAGACAGACATTGACAATGTTATAGCTTCTTTGAATACTGACAAGGCTCCAGGGCCTGATGGCTTCAACTCCTTCATTAAAAAAGCTTGGCCTATTGTAAGAGATGATATTTCAAAGGTTGTAAAGGATTTTTTTCTCTAATGGAAAGCTTCTTAAGGAATCAAACAACACTTTCATTCAGTGTTCTGAAATGCGGCCCATGCGGCCGCATATGCGGCTGCATATGCGGATCGATCCCTCATCCGCTGCGCATATAGGTAGGCGGTGCCCATTTTGGGCTTGCACTGAATATGCGGCATGCGGCCCATATATGCGGTCGACTATGCTCCGCATTTCATATTGCGTCACAAATTAAAAAAAACAGTCAACTAATGAGACCTGAATCACTCGACACCCTGACCACCCCCCCCCGACCCCCACTCATCTCGCGAGTCACGCGACTCCCCACCCTGTCTCTCACTCTCGCGCGAGGCTAGGGTTGCGGCTCCCACAACCTCCGCGGCGGATGATTGCAGCAACGCAGCCACCTCCGACGCCTCCTGCCTACCTCCATCTCACGACGGCAGCTTCTCCAGCGACACCTCTTCGTCCTCCTGACGGCAGCAAAGCCAGCGACTCCACCTCGTGCTCCTGCCACGGCTACCCCGACGGTAGTTGGGTTCTCCCTCGACTCGACTAGGCGCTTCGTTAGTGACGACGGCTGCTGTAGAGCGGTGTGCGGGACACGAATCGCTAGTCATCCTCCTCCCCCCTTCCTGAGGCCGGCCTACGGAGAGAAACGGGTACATTGCCTAATCCACTGCTGCTTCTAATCCTCTCCTCACTTTTTGATTTTTCTTCTCGCCCCTTTATCCTTTGACGCCAATTCCCAGTATGGCTACTGAATTTGTTACTCCCCTAAAATGGACGGAAATCTCCTTTATCCATCTATCCCTATATCCCAATTCTTCTTCTTTTCCATTCTCCCTTACTTATTCCCCTCTCTACTGATCCCTAAAATGGACGGCAATCCATGTCCTCTTCATGCTTGATTTTACTGCAAAGTGTTAATGTTCATGTTTGAGTTTGATTTTACTGTTAAGGTAGTGTATTTGGCTATTTATGATAGCGTGTTTTCTTGTGGTGATTGCTCCTGCCGGAATCTTAATTGGATAAATGTAGATTTACTCTTCAGTTTTAATTCTACTATGAGCTGCGTGTAGTAATGTGTTGTTTTACTGTTGTGTGTTGTATTGTTATGGCGTCCAGTTTGTTCTAGTGTCTTACTGTTAGATCTTGATTTGTTTAATTTTATTTAGGGTAGATGGAGACTGGTGGTTCAGCTGCAGGCCTTACAAATACCCAGTCTGAAGAAACCCCTCAATCTCGTTACGTTCCAATTGGTTCCACTGATCCGGCATGGAAGTACGGGTTTCAGAAAGACAAATTCAACACTAATTGGGTTATTTGTGGCTTGTGTGAGAAAGACATCAAAGGGGGAGTGAATCGATTGAAACAACACCTAGCGCAAGTCAAGGGCAATGTGGCCCCATGCCGTCTTGTTGATAATGATATAAAACAGGAGATCAGGCAGAATTTAGAAGAGATAAGAAAGAAAAAGGCTGAAAAGGCAAAAGGGGTGTCATCCACCCGTGATGAAGTCAATGTCGCCATGGGAAAAGAACCTGCTATTGAAGAACAACTTGACAACTCCTCCGCACTTGACCGCTCTTCGTCTCATGCTTCAGACTTGTTGATGCACCAGGTGGGAATAAAGGAGGCAATGGAAAAAAAGCAGAGAGAAAGAGTGAACTAATATGTTGCTAGATGGGTCTATCGCTCTGGCATAGCCTTCAATGCAATATACAACAATGACTTCTTTGCTATGTGCCAAGTTGTTGGGCAATATGGCAAGAATTACAAGCCTCCCACATATCATGAGGTGAGTGAGACTTTGTTGAAGATAGAGGTTGATCAAACTACGACAGATCTCCAACCACATAGAGACATGTGGAAGAGATATGGGTGCACTATCATGACAGATGTTTGGAGCGATAGAAGAAGGAGCTTGATGAATATTTTGTTGAATTCTGAGTTAGGCTCATGTTTTCTCAAAGCTATAGATGCCTCGGCTGATTTACACACAAGAGAGTATGTTATGAACTTTCTTGATGGGTGCATTCAAGAAGTTGGAGCAGAGAATGTCCTCCAAATTGTTACTGACAATGCCTCTGAAAATGTATTGGCTGGGAGGTTATTAGGGGCCAAATACCCTCACATTATTTGGTCTTCTTGTGTTGCTCATGTGATTGATCTTATTCTTGAGGAGTTTGGGAAAGAGCAGAGAATCAAGACTGCTATCCAGAAGGGAAGGCAACTAGTCACATTCATCTATTCCCACACTAAGACATTGAGCTTAATGCGCAAATTTACTAATAAGGGGGAGATTTTGAGACCTGGTGTGACCAGGTTTGCTACTGCTTACCTCACACTTTCTAGCCTTCTTGATAAGGACAAGTTGAGGTTGATGTTTTCTTATGATGAATGGAGCCAAAGCAGGTGGTCAAAGACAAAACCAGGTGACACAGCTCAAGCCACAGTATTAGCTCTGACTTTTTGGAACCAAGTTTCTTTAGCTGTGAAAGTTTGCTCTCCTTTGGTCCATCTATTGAGGATTGTTGATGGTGACAAAAAGCCTTCTCTAGGCTTTGTGTATGGTGAGCTAGAAGCTGTCAAAAAAGATATCATGGCAATCTTCAGAGGGGTTGAAGTCCTTTATAGGCCATTCATCAATGCCATTAACTTGAAATCCAAAGATAGATTGAATAGCTTTCTTCATGTGGCTGCCTACTACCTCAATCCTTCTTATTTATACAAGGATCAAGCTGAAATTGAAAGGAATCCTCTATTGATGTTTGGGTTGATCAAATGCATTGAGGTTTTCTTTCCTGACATTGAGATTCAAGACCTAATTACAAGGAAAGAGTTGGTTGCCTACATAATGAAGACTGGCTCATTTGGTACCGCATTGGCATTGAGGCAATGCGTTATCAGTAATGATGAATATAGACCAGGTATTATAGAAATGAAACTCTTATGTTTTAACACAAATTACTTTTCACGTAGTTAATTACTAAATGTAATTAATTGCTTGCAGCCAATTGGTGGCGTGTACATGGAGGAGATGCACCACACTTGCAGGAAATGGCAATGAAAATCCTTAATTTGACTTCTTCAGCATCGGGCTG
Organism: Alisma plantago-aquatica; assembly: GCA_963693085.1. Lineage (NCBI taxonomy): Eukaryota > Viridiplantae > Streptophyta > Magnoliopsida > Alismatales > Alismataceae > Alisma > Alisma plantago-aquatica. The sequence goes on along the minus strand of OY856413.1, from coordinate 763,560,423 downwards.
TCAGAGGAATTGGAGTACTTTTGAGGGGGTAAAATATGACACAATTTGTTTGATTAATGTACATGTAGGATTTCTATTAAAACATATCTATCTTGAAATGGCAGATTCACACCAAGAAGAGAAACAAGCTTGAGGTGAAGAAGCTAAATGACTTGGTATATGTTAGGTTCAATGCCAAGTTGCAAGCACAACGGGCAAGGAAGAATAAGGATCCCCTTCTCACAGTTGATAGCCAACATGCTATGGAGTTTATAGCAGGTGGTAGTAGCACTGCAGATGATGAGGTCTTTCCTGGAGATGATCTCACATGGGGCAATGTAGCAGAGGCAGCAGGAGTGGATGATATATTGCAGCCTCGAGTTACTCGTGCACAATCACGTGCCGCAGGGACTGCCCCTGCTACATCATTGCATGCAATCAATGAAGATGAGCTTTTGGATGATGGGTCTAGTGATGATGGGGAGCCTACTTATCTCCCAGATGATGAAGACTATTATGATTAGACTCATTTCATATCATAAGGATGTAGTGATGTATTTTGAGACTATTAGCTATTTAGATGCTACTCTTGCTATGTTTTAGGCACGTAATATTTTGTGTCTACTGTCACTATTATCATTGACTTAGTGACAGGAAAATTGTGTTTCTTCTTCCATGATATGATGATTTGTTGGTAATTGGTATATCTTGGGTATTAGTTTGTGCAACTAGAATCTATAAAATTTATAAATATAATTATATTTTGTAATCAAAATATGTATAAATTTCGAATTTATAAAAAAAAATCCAAAAACGCATATGCCCCGCTTATGCTCCCGCATTCCGCATATACTCTATGTGATACCCTGACCGAACGCATACCGCATACCGCATCTCAGAACACTGTTTTCATTACATTGATTCCAAAGGGACATGACTCTTCTGACATCAAAAACCGACGGCCCATATCTCTTTGCAATGTTGTCTTTAAAATCATTTCAAAAAATTTGGTTAATAGGCTTCAAAATATTTTGCCCCTGATTATTAGTAACAATCAATCCGCTTTTATCAAAGGCAGGAATATTAAGGATTCCATTCTTCTCTCTAATGAAGTTCTACATTATTTTAATTGGTCTTCCACATGTGGCAGAATGTGCTTGAAGATCGATATCTCAAAAGCATATGATAATGTGAACTGGAAATTCTTGTTTGGGGTTATGCACAAGATGGGCTTCCCTGCTATTTGGATTGGTTAGATCTCCAGTATATTCAATTCTACTTCGTATCAAGTCCTATTCAATGGCAAACCTACAAATAGATTCTCTCCCTCAAATGGCATACGACAAGGAGACCCTCTGGCTCCTTATTTGTTTGTGATGGTTATGCAGGCTTTTAACGTTCTCATGAATCAAGTTGTGGACAATAAACTCCTTGATCCTATTAAAGCCTCTCATTCATTTTATCTATCACATTTGGTTTGCGGATGACCTCATGATCTTCCTAAAGGCTAGTTCTGAAAATGCTACAAAGATTCTCAAAGTTTTGGATAAGTTTGGGAACCTTTTTGATCTGAGAATTAACAACTTCAAGAGTGAAGTCATCTTCAGCAAGAGTGCTTGTAAAGCCGATATTCAAAATATACTCAGGTTCAAGGAATGTAGCTTGCCCTCTATCTATCTTGGAGTCCCTCTAGTCACTGGGAAAATACCAGGGTCAGCTTGTTCAGTATTGATTGACAAAGTCAAAACAAAGTTGGAAGGTTGGAAATCTAAGACCCTTTCTATGACAGGCAGGCTTGAACTCATTCAATCTACCTTAAGTGTCCTTTACTTACATTGGTGTTATGCTTTTCCTATTCCTAAGGCTACCATGAACTCTATTGAAAAGTTGTGTCGTGATTTTCTGTGGAGCAAATATGAAGATAAGTCTGTTATGCATCTTGTTAAATGGAATAGAGTTATTATGCCCAAAAAGGAGGGCGGGCTTCGAATTAGGGAAAATTGATGAAGTTACTAAAGCTTGCCTTCTGCTTAATGTGTGGGATGTAGCTAACAAAAAGGATTCCCTCTGGGTTAAATGGGTTAGTGAGAGGTACTTATTGAAATCTTCCTTTTGGTCGATTAAAGAATCTTCTTCAATGTCTTGGATGTTTTCTAAAATCTTGGAGTGTAGATCTGATCTCTTGGCTTATACTAGAATAAGTGTTGGAGATGGAAATGATGTCTTCTTTTGGCTGGATCCCTGGATTCCCAAAAGTTCTTTTCTTTGGGATTTAGTCGGCAAAGATGCATACCTTAAGCTTGGTTTTCCTATTACTGTAACGTGAAGGATGTGCTGAAGAATGGGAAATGGAATGTGCCCAATAACAGAAATAACAGGAACTTGTTGAAGGTTCTTAATGATCTTACTATTTCAGGTGAAGGGATCAACTGTTTGTATTTTAATGATAGAAAGAATCTCAATCTTAAGCATGTATGGAATACTATCCGTGCCACTGAAGATGACTCTGATCTTTTTGTTTGGCTGTAGAAGGATGGCATGCCCAGAAAGTTCCAACTGAACATGTGGAAAATCATCCAAGAAAAGTTGCCTACTTTTGAATATCTGAGAAGAATAGGTATTTCGGGTCCTTCTAGGTGTTTTCTCTGTAAAAGGACTGTGATACTACTGGTCACTTCTTATTCAAGTGCTCTTTCATGAAGGATATTTGGAAAGATTTGGAGAATGCTCTCAATTTTCAGTTTTGTTTCCTGGATTGGCCGGATGTTCTGAAGATTAATGTAGAGTGGAGAATTGTTGTTTATTGAATGAATAAAACAGTGTACATAGTAGTCTCTTATATAGCAAACAAAAAAAGAGACTAGTTAAGATGCAACCCATATGGGACTAAACAACATAAGAAATAGAATAAGTGGAGCACATGCTAAGCACATGACGCTCAAGAAAACACATCTCTATACTCTCCCTCAAGCTGGAGCGTAGATGTCGAAGAGACCCAGCTTGTCAATCAGCGTCTGATAGCGATTTTTGGGTAGCACCTTGGTGAAGATATCTGCAAGTTGTTTCTCCGTGCTGACATATGGAGTGTGGATCTGTCCAGACATAACCTTTTCTCGTACAAAGTGGCAGTCGACTTCAATATGTTTGGTTCTTTCATGAAAAGTAGGGTTGCTTGCAATAAAAATAGATGCCTTATTGTCACATAACATAGGGATGGGGCTAGTCGGAGAGATGTCAAATTCCTTCAGAAGACTGCGGACCCATAGAAGCTCACATGTAGTATGAGCCATCGCTCTATATTCTGCTTCAGCACTAGATCGTGCAACCACAGTTTGCTTTTTACCGCGCCATGTAACCATATTGCCCCCCACAAAAGTACAATATCCAGATGTGGATTATCTATCATATCTACTTCCTGCATAATCAGAGTCAGAAAAACCAGATAGATTACAATGGCCATGTTTTTTGTATAATAGACCTTTCCCAGAAGCACTTTTGAGATATCGAAGAATGTGACAGATAGCATCATAGTGACATTGTCCTGGTTTATCAAGATACCGACTAACAAACCCAACAGCAGCAGCTAAATCAGCTCGAGTGACAGTCAGGTAGATAAGTTTGCCTACTAGTCTCCTGAATTGGTGTCGGTCGGCATATGCATATTGGGATCCAGAGGTGTGTTGGCTGGCTTGCAGCCTAACATGCCTGTTTCTTGCAACAAATCCAGAACATATTTCCGTTGTGATAGGCACAATCCTGCAGAAGATCTAGCAACCTCAATACCCAGAAAGTATCGTAATTTACCAAGGTCCTTAGTGATAAAATGTTGTGCTAGATAGTTTTTGGTTGCTTGAATCCATGCATTATCGCTGCCAGATAAGATAATGTCATCAACGTACACAATGAGAATAACAAACACTGCTGTAGTTTTTCGTATGAAAACAGAGTGATCAGCCTGCGACCGTCGAAAGCCGAAAGAAAGTAAGATTTTACTGAGTTTGTCAAACCATGCTCGTGGGCTTTGTTTTAAGCCATATATCGCCTTGCGAAGTTTACAGATTTTTGAAGCAGACTCCCCCTAAGCAACAAATCTGGGGGGTTGCTCCATGTAGACATCCTCATGTAGATCGCCATATAAAAAGGCATTTTTCACATCAAGTTGGAAAAGAGGCCAGTCTTTATTGACCGCAACAGATATCAGAATACGAACAGAATTGAGACGAGCTACTGGAGAAAAGGTTTCAAAATAATCAACTCCGTAGGTCTGGGTATATCCTTTTGCCACGATACGAGCTTTCAGACGTTCAATGGTACCATTTGGCTGATATTTAATGGTGAATATCCAGCGACAACCCACAGAATGGCATGAAGATGGTCGGTCAACCAGATCCCAGGTATGTTGGTCGTTCAGAGCTTGCATTTCCTGTTCCATAGCATGTTTCCAGGCAGGATGACAAAGCGCCTCCTTGGCGGTTTTAGGAATAGTCACAGCAGATAAAGCAGATGTAAAATAGGCAAAGCTATCACTGAGATTGGCAGATGAGCAGAAGCGACTAATAGGATGTTGAGTACAAGAACGAACATCCTTCCGTAAACTAATAGGAATATCCAAGTCAGAAAGTACCTCAGTCGGTGGTGGATCATCCGCAGACGGAGGAGTTGGTTCGGCCGGGGTAGTGATGGGCTTCGGTCTTCGCTTGTAGACTTGTAGAGGACGTTCTTGAGGCACAGTAGCAGGAGGCAGATCTTCTACCAACAGTAGTGGAGTGGTAGCCAAAATATCAGTAGTCAAGTGTTCTCCGGTAGCAGAGTAATAGGGCATATGTTCAAAGAATATCACATCCGCACTAACATACCAATGTTTCGTAACAGGATCAAAACAGCGGTAGCCTTTCTGAGTGCGAGAGTACCCTAAAAACACACACTTCACAGAACGAGCATCTAACTTGGTGAGACCGGGGCGAAGATTTTTCACAAAACATGTACACCCAAAGATACGAGGCGGCATAGAGAACAGAGGTTTATCAGGAAATAAAAGGGCGTACGGAACCTGATTTTTCAAAACAGAAGATGGCATGCGATTGATAACGTAGCATGCGGTGGACACAGCATCAGGCCAAAAACAATGAGGTACTTTATAATGAATGAGGAGGGTGCGAGCAACCTCAAGAAGGTGTCGGTTCTTCCGTTCCGCTACGCCATTTTGTTGTGGGGTATATGGGCAAGTAGTCTGGTGGATAGTTCCTTGGGACACAAAAAGAAGTAACAGCTTGTTGCATAAATTCAAGGGCATTGTCTGTGCGAAGGGTTTTAATAGATTGACAAAATTGTGTTTTAATTTCAGCAAAGAAAGTGCGAATGCAATCTAACACAGTGTCGACCTTTGAACGGAAACAGCCAAGTGGTACGAGAATAGTCATCAATGAAAGTCAGAAAGTATTTCACACCAGAATGACTGGGCACAGAACATGGTCCCCAAATATCCGCATGTTCTAATTCAAAAAGTTTTTTAGAAGAAATAACTTTTTAGCAGGAAAAACAGATCTAGAATGTTTGCCCATAACACAGGTTTCACAGGAAAAACTATCGCCTGATAAGTGCGGAAAAAGATGCTTCAATTTTGCCGCAGATGGATGTCCAAGCCGAACATGCAACTGTAGACCTGTCACAGAGGTAGAGATCATCGCCTTCGGAGCAGGTGGTCCATCCAGGTAGTACAGCCCATCAGGTCCTTCACGGCCCGAACCAATCCTCGTCTTCGTGCGGATATCCTTCACAATACAACCAGAGGGATCAAATTTAACAGAGCAGTTTAGTTGTTTAATCATTTTGCTGACTGAAAGCAAATTAACAGGAAATTTCAGAATGTATAAAACTGAATTTTGATGCAGCTTTCGTGAAAGAGGAACTGTGCCGGTGCCGTGTACAGCTGTTTTAGATCCATTGGCAACAGTGACAGATGATATCGGAGTTGTTGTACTAAGTTTTGAAAATAAATGAAGAGCACCAGTCATATGAGTGGAAGCACCTGAGTCGATGCACCACTGTTTGTTACCAGAAGATGATGAGGTGAGCATGGCAGATGAGCCTGATGTAGAGGGTAGCTGTGCAAGGCGTTCTTGAAACATTTTCTTGAATTCTGAGTGTAGCCAATCAGTGTTGGTTGGTGCAGGTGATATTTCAGCGAGAGAGTCAGCAACTGCAGCATCATCAGCGGTTTGGTTAGCCGAAGCAGGTTTACCGTGCTTGATCCAGCATCAGTCCTCAGTGTGATTGTCGCGTCCACACCAGTTGCAGTGACGTCGGCCTTGGGAAGTACCCCGACCTGGTGTAGAAGATCCTCGGCCACCAGAAGGAGGTCGTCGTCCACCGCGACCGCGACCACGGCCACGGCCACGACTAGAGTCAGTAGAGCACGCAACTAGCGCAGGATGCTCAGGAGCAGGTGTGGGAGTCAAAGAAGGCAGTCTCTGAACTCTTTTGAGGACATCGCGAACAGTGGGTAGTGGATCGCTTGACAGAATTTGATCAACAACCTCCGAGAAGGAGGCAGGAAGGGCAGCCAGAAAATGCACAAGTTGAAGTTCGTTTCTTTGTTTCTGGGCAATCTTGATATCAGCCGTCAGAGGGTGATACAATTCATATTCATTCCACAAAGCAGAACAATGATTATAGAAATCGTCAATAGACGTGTCAGTGGAGAACTCCTTCTTGGCGAGTTGTTTGAAGATTTCAAAGACCCGCTTGGGATTCTCCAGATGTGAGTACACATGTGCCAAATGATCCCACATCGCATTGGCATCATGATGGCAGAGAAGAGATTGACTGATCTGGGGCTCAGAGCTGTTGAGGATCCAAGACATGACGCCTGAATCATCCTTGGACCACTGGATGTAGCTTTGTGTAATCTTGTCATCAGAATCCGTCGTAGGAGCATCAGGAGGATTGGCCGTAAGATGGTGATATCGACCCTGTGCTTTGACATAGAGAACAAACGATTCTGACCATAGATGGTAGTTGGACCCGCCGTCGAGTTTCACCGTAGTGACACACAGAGATCTGGGGGCTCAGAGTAGGCCATAGCAGCAGTAGACGTCGACGCCGTAGAAGCAGTAGAGACCCGTAATGGGCAGAGAAGAAGAACCCGAAACGGGCAGAGGTAGCAGGGATCTGACGCAGCAGATCAAAAGAACCCGAAAACGGGCAGAATATGCATAGAAACATACGCCTGCATGAAAAGAAACTCAACGTTCCCCTATGAGGCGCAGGCAGAAATACCCACGGACAAAGAGGACTCTCAACTTAGATGGCCAGCGGACACCCGAGCAAGAACTGACGGAAGCCCGGTCGTAGACGTAAAAAAAATTAGAAAGTGTTCAGGCCTTACGTAGGAGTGTAGAATTTGTTTTTGGTGGAGAATATGATGGAAGAAGATATGGATGGGTAAATAGGATAGAGGAAGAGAGCAGGAGAGGGCACGGGGTGGTGGTGGAAGCTGGTGGTGGTGGCTGCTGCTGTGAAGCAGGGGTGGAGAGGGGCGGCTAGGGAGGATTAGGGTGAGGGAAGGTGAGAGAGAAGGGAAGGAGAGGGGCGGGCAAGGGGAGGCTGCCGACAGCGGGGGGGGCAGCGGCGGCTGGAGAGGGGGGGCTGTTAGGTCATGGGTGGGAAATTAGGGTGGGAGAAAATGGAGGCCTGCTCTTGATACCATGTAGAGTGGAGAATTGTTGTTTATTGAATGAATAAAACAGTGTACATAGTAGTCTCTTATATAGCAAACAGAAAAAGAGACTAGTTAAGATGCAACCCATATGGGACTAAACAACATAAGAAATAGAATAAGTGGAGCACATGCTAAGCACATGACGCTCAAGAAAACACATATCTCTATAATTAAGAAGAAAAAGCACAAATTTATTTTCCTATGTGCTTTGTACCATTCCTGGATGGAAAGAAATTCTAGGGTTCACATGAACCTAGAAATCTCTACTGGTGATGTTTGTAAGAAGGTCTTGTTTGAGTTTTATGGGTTCTGGAAATGAAACCCGGTTTTGGGTCTGCAAAGAGCCTGGTTCTTGTTTGTCATATTCTCAGGAGCATTCTTGCTTTCAAGTGGTTATTCTGCCTGCGCTGACTATTTTTTTTGTATGACACTGTTTTGGATATGTACTTTCTTATGTTTCTCTGTTAATAGCTGTTCTGGGAGAGTTTTGCTCTTCTCATGGTTTTTTGAAGTCCCTATTGCTGTCATTTTTCTGGTGCTGTGTGGAGCCTTAGTCTCTGAGATATGGAGCCTTCTTGCTTTCTAGTGGTTTTCTGCTTGTGCTGCCAGTTTTGGGTGTCACTGTTTTGGATATGCACTTTCTTATTTTTTTTTGTGGAAAAATCTTGAGAGACGATTCCTGCATATATGGTTCTGTTGATAGCTGTTCTGGAAGAGTCTTGCTCTTCTCATGGTTTTTTGAAGTCTCTATTGCTGTCATTTTTTTCTGGTGCTGCGTGGAGCCTTAGTTTCTGAGTCCTGGTGCTTTTTTGATCTTGATTCTGGAGGAGCTTGACACTTTATCCATTCTTTGATTAGCATACAGATATATATTTTCCAGATGTTTCTTGGTTGCATATGGGCCCGAGGACCATTTATATACGCTTGCATTCTTCTCACAGAAGTGTTTTCACTTTCTTATGTATAGCTTTACCTTATATTCTCCTGTATATAGGCTCTACCTGGTATGGCTTGCATGCCTATTCCTTCTCTTTTCTCTTTCTTTTTTGTTTTGTACAGAAACTATTCTTAAAAATACAAAAAAAGAGAAATGAGTTTTGAGTACCAAAAAACTTAGGTCTACCTCTTCACCTTTTAACACTAGCATTACTCCAATATGGCACGTTTGTTTGTGTTGCGCACATCAAAAGTTTGACCTGACTCATTTGAGCATAAATCTTTCCTGTTAGCTTTTAATCAAGGAAAAAAGGCATGGCGCGGACAATAGGGTCATGGAAAAATGTGACTCCTTTTTCCAGTATCACAAGACCGAATACCGTGCATGTTTTCATGACAATAATTTGTACATTGCTGAGCATACCACAAGCAAAAATAAGTAACTCATGCTCTAAAAAGTCAAGCTATCAAATACATTGTGAACCCTCTTTTTCTAATATTGTTGCCATAATTGCATAGGTATATATATACATATATAATATAGTATGGAACAAGCCAAAATATTTATTAGCAGCTCATGTACCCCATACAGGTCAGTATAATAAACAGTAAACAAAGAAACAAAATGGCATATTTTCATATTTTGTTGCTAACTTGCTAGAAGGAGAACATGAACATGGAAAAGAACCAACAGCTTCAGATATTGCACCTGTAACATGAGGTTGACAGGTCCTTCATTTGCAGAATAAGGGAATTCTCCTGTTCCACATTCCAACAAAGCTAATCCAAGACTCCAAACATCAGCTGGATAAGAATAATGATCATTACGGATTCTTTCAGGCGACATATATGTCACTGTCCCAACGAAAGTAGCACACTGTTACAATAAAAGGAAGAGATATGTTACCTTCTGCTTGGACAAGAAAGAACTTTGGCAGCATATTTCGAATTTGAAAGGAACCTGAAGTCTAAGAGAAGAGAAACTATGATAGAGACAATGAGTTGATACAATTCAGCACACACCATAGCCACAGTATTCTCTAAACCAGCACTGATTCCAAAGTCAGTTATTTTTGGCTCCCCCTTCAGATTTATAAGCAAGTTTGCTGGTTTTATATCTCTGTGAACTAAATGCCTGACTCCATGCAAGTAACTGAGCCCCTTAAATATATAAAGTCACATCAGCAATAAAAATTCAACTTCCAAATATTAAACATGAACCAAAGACATGAGGGTCTTACATGCAGAAGTTTTTGAACCATGCATGCAAGAATAGGCTCTGGGATAATTTTCTGAACACGCAAAACATCTGCTAGGGAACCCCCATCCATATACTCCAATGCAATACTAATTTGCCCTGAATCGGGTGTATAGAAAGCCCCATGAAATTCAACTAGACCCTGGAAGCAAGGGCCCTCGCACAATGTCCTTATCTCATTAAGGATCTGTTGTCGTTTCTCCTGAGAGAAGAAAAACATTTAGGTATCATCTGATACAAGACAATTATATTACTTTCAAAAAATGAAAATGGTCTAGTCAGAGTAGAAAATATTGTATGACACTGGAACAAGAATCCTAATAGTTATTTAGAATCTATCACATGTCTATCCATCCAATTATTTTAATACACAGTTGAATTTTATGATGTGATTGCCTTTTAAGTTGTTTTTGAAGTTTTGTATCTTAAAATACCAGCAGTGTTTTATTTTCTAGACACACCTCACATTGCTGATGACCCGTAATACACTCCCAACACTGCTTAAAGTGTTATTATATATATAGGTCAGGTTGTCTAGTGTCAAAACATGAGCAAAATTATTGGTGTTTAGTATTTTGGAAGAAATCAAAAGGTTCGGTTTCTTTCGAAATAGAATTAGTGTACAAAACAGATGAAAAATAACTAGAAAGCTCCACAACGAAGAGCTCCAAACTGACAAGGAAAACACATGCACACTAGACCCTTCCAAAATAAGGTTGCATTGAGTAACCTTGGCAACTTGCCAACTTTCAAAGCTCATAAACTTTTCAACGCCAAAACATTAACGTTTTTGCCCAAAGAATTGTTTTCTTTGACCTCTTATTTATCCTCACAGATGTGGCTAGCATTACTAATGACCTATGTTGCAGTCCCCACACTGCATGTAATGTAATATAGGTGTTAGAATGCTTGTTACTTGTATTCTATGTATAATTTTTTTTTCCATTCTTTCCGGATGTAACGTAATTTTTGTAAAGAGGCATTGTATTTGTTTTTAATCATTGAATACCAAGTTAATTACTTAATATGGTGTCAGAGCAGTTTACCTAATGTTCTACTCTTTTCCCTTCTCACTCTCTCCCCTTCCTAGCATCGGCTGTAACTAAGGCGTTCCTTAGTTGCCATTGTAGTTGGGCCCCTCCGGGGATTTTGTGGTTGTTGCCCAAACCATAGGAGTCACCTACACCCGTTGTTGGCCCCTCCGGGACTCTCCCATATTGTTGTCAATCCCCTTTCGGCGTGCTGTTGCCCCATTAAGCCCCTTCCAGACCTTCCCCTCCGTAGTGGGCCCCTCCAAACCCCCTCCATGTCGTCACTGTAAGCCCCCACCTGTGTTTGTTGTCGTTGTCCTTGCCTCTTGGGGCATTTGTTGGTTTTGCCTCCACTTTAGGAGCCGCATGATGCTATTTTGACCCACTAAAGGGTCTACTCTTGCTGACTGCATCATCCCTCTAGTATAGGGGTCCTCTTGTACTCTCTGATTTATCATGTGCATTCTGGCGTAGATCTTCTTATCAAAAGACTGCTATATTGAAGGGTACCACCCTCCTCTATATCATTCCTACTGAAGAGCCCCGCTTGTGCACCAAGGGGTTCCCCCGTCTACTTCGTTGCCTAAATATGTAAGCTTTAAGGTGACATCCTTTTCCCTACCCACTTGCCATATCTACAACCTTAATCTTGCCTACTGATGGGAGTGCTTAAAGCCACGCTCTCTCTGCCTTTCTCGTATCTGATGTGGGTCATCTACCACTAATGCACTATGGCCACGACTTTTGATGTTTTATGTTCGTGCAACAAGTTACAATTGTAAAATTGGACGACACCAATTTTCACACATGCACTGCCTCCTTTGAGCTATATATGAAAGTGCAGGGGAAACATTCTCATTTGGCTAACTCTACCCTGACAAATCCTACTTTTCTCGCTTCTTCATCGGACTCTATTGTTGATCCAAAGGTTGTACAAAACTACACAAAGGCCAAATAACTTTATGACCAATGGGCCAAGGACGACTTTGGTATCATGAACATGGATTGTCAACAACACAGACAAAAATTCGTAATTTACTTCACCTGTACACTGCCAAGGATATGTAGGATCAACTCTCACATATTTATTCTTATCAGCACAACCCACAGAAAGTCTTTGAGATTTTCAAATTTCTAGCGAAGACGAACTACACCGTTGGGATGTATGTGAAAGACTACTATTACCAAACTAAGACTCTTTGGGACAAGTTCAAAATTTATCATTTATCGCCTAGAGACATCACTAAGATGTGTCGTTGATACCAGAAACTTCATCTTGTTTAGTTTCTTGAAGAGTGGTTGATCAAATCCTAAATGTGATCCTCCTCTTTCCTTAGAGGATGTTCAGAAGAGGATTCAATGTGTTCATTCAGAATTATAGGGTTGATTATTTTGAGACCTTTCTCACATAGTCTGCTTAAACATTGTTCATATGCATATCCATGGAACAAAATTTCGATCGAAATTTTGATTTTTTTCCAATCGGACATCGAAACGCATGTATGCAGAGAATGGGACGTCATTTCGCAGAAATTTCGCAAAACAGTGCAAATTTCGCCCAGTTTGGGCCATAATTTCGCGAAATGGCACAAAATTTCGATAGAAATTTCGAGATATTTGTTCCTAGGACTGCTGCCACTACATGTTAGGTATTTTGGCAATTCCCTTTGTATCTTTTGCTTATAGAGGCTATTTTCTTTGATTCCAAGGTACATTTCCCCTATCCCTAGCCCATGTATACCTCTTTCTATGTTTACACTCTTCTAAAAGATGTGAAGAGATACTATGAAAAATAACAAAGTTCTAAGTGATGCTACTATATGTTAGGTATTTTGGCGATTCTCTTTGGAAAATCACATGAACTACAAACAAACTTGTGGGTCTATGAAATAATAGTATTATGTCTGCAATTCTACAATAAATTTGTTATTATTACACATATTTATACATAAAATGACTTTAAAATAATGCATTTTCTTTGATCTATGTATACATGACCCATGTAACCTAACTAAATTTTAACACTAGACTTATATAAGTTGTAACATGTAAGTTTGTAACTTGCAACTGTAAGGTTTAAGGTCTAAGTGGTAAATTATGGGTTTGTAAGCTGTTTACAGTCTAACGGACTTGACAATTCTGTTCATTTGTGCACTCACTCATTAAGACATGGATCCCACTCATTTACAGTCTAACGGACTTGACAATGAGGATATGTATGGTCAACCACCACAAGGACAAGAACCACCACGACACTCAAGCTTCAACTAGGATTGTTGGACTCCTAGTTTACTACTACGCAAGACTTATGGAACATCATAATGTGTAAGTTTGTTAGTTGTTAACTTGTTTTATTTTATAATTATATATTATAAGTTGTAATTTGTAAGCTTGCAAGTGGTACTTGTAACTTGTAAGTTGTAAGTTGTAAGTAACTGTAAGTTTTAAAGTCTAGTAGTAGTTGTTTAAACTTGAAATTTGTAAGTTTGTAATAGACTTAGTCTCTAACTGTCTAGCAGACTTGACATTTCTGTTCATTTGTGCACTCACTCATCAAGACATGGATCCCACCCTAACCTCTAAACATATAAATTTATTATATAATCTAGTGTGTTTATGTCTAGACTGTGTTTGCAGAATTTCAAAGCTTAATTCCTTCATTTTGCCATCGAAATTGCCATCGAAATTCTGTCGAAATTGTTCAGCTTCCTTCAATTACAAATGTGGGAGACCCCCCCCCCCACATATCCAACATGAAATATTATTGCATATTTGAGTAGATCTTGGCGTTTAGATTATCCTGGTAAATTTTCATGATTTAATTCGCTTATTTTGTCGTCGAAATCGTTAGGGCCGTAAATATCGAAATTTAGTGCAAAATTTTGAAAAAAAATCTATTTCTGGGCCATCGGACACGACATCGAAATCGGACATTTAATTCTATGTGCATGTCTCTGTTGTTGTTAATCTTCATTGGCCATTATGTCCGCTTGATGTAAAAAATGCTTTCTTGTACTGTCTATAGGAAGAACTTTGTATAAAACAACTTCCTCGGTTTGTTGCTCAAGGGGAGTATTCTAAAGTATGTAAAATTAGAAGATCTAAATGGCCAGAACCAAAACCATAGGGACTGGTTTGATTAATTAAGTTATGTTTTGATCAATCTGGCTTCAAGCAATCAAATTTCAATGATGCAGTCCTTTTTTTCAAACATAATCATTCTAGGAGCATCATCTTAATAGTGTATGTTGTTGATATCATCATGTATGGAAGTGACTATGTCGGTCTTCATGCCACCAAGGAATTTCAAAGAAAACATTTTATCACAAATATCTTGGCAAGCTTTGCTATTTCCTAGGGATTTAAGTATCACGGTCTTCTTTTGGCATTTGTCTATCTGAATGTAAATATGTTTTGATCTCTTATAAGATACTGATATGTTGGGAGCGAAACCAATTAGCATTCTACTTGATCCCAACACAAATTGGGATGGTGTATGTTCTCCTACTTATTCTGATAATACATCACACAGAAGAGTTGTTGATAAATCAACATATCTGATTGTGATCAGAGTTGGTGTAGCATCCCGTGAGGCCTCAGATAAAATGATCTTGAAAGGAAAGATTGGACTAACCCATAACAACAAGGTGCACCTCATTTTCAAGCATTGTTTTAAAAATCGGTCTATGCGGCCGCATAAGCGGCCGCATACAAGGTGCGGACCTCCAAAAAAACGCATAATGGAAATCCCTCCAAAAAGCGGACCAAGCCGCATAATCGGTTGTACGGCCGCATACAAGGTCGATTACACATCGATTTTTAGTTAGAGATATTCTGATTTCTTCTTTTATACATTTATATTCATCTATGTTTGTTTAAATATAGATTATAGTGCATGTTTGTATTTATTTAAGTTGTGATGATTGCATATTTGCATAATTGCATCCATTATTCTTGTAATTGTACTATTTAGATACACAATTGCACAAATTCAATATGGAAATCATGATTAATATATATATATATATATATATATATATATATAATAATTAATTAAAAAAATCCAAAACCGCATATACTTCCGCTAATACTCCCGCATACCGCATATACTCTACAAGGTGACCTCTCCGAACGCATAACGCATACCGCTTTTTGAAACACTGTTTTCAAGTGCTCAACAATAGACACTTCGTAGTTAAGCATGCTCAGCCCAGAACAGTACTAGGATGGGCGACCTGTCGGGAAGTTTTCCATGGTTGTGTGAGCAAGGACAAAGTGTGCAACACGAGCTGGTATTGGTTTGTGGGGCTAGTCATCATCCCCAAAACTTTGATATAGCCTTTGGGTGTGGGTCTAGTCGTTACAGCTGACATAACCTTTGTCGAGGGACATGTCTATAAATATATGGATAAACCACCACAATGTTAGAGGGAAGTTGCTTGCCACATTCTGAAATATCTAAAAGGATCCTCAAGAAAACGGTTCCTCTATAAGAAAAATGGACATTGCAAGATCAATAGACAATGTGATTACGCTTATGCAAGAAGTAGATCTGCTAGAAAATCAAAATCTGGATATTGTACTTTTGTAAGAAAAAAATTGTTTTAGTCCCATATTGGTTATTGTATTGTTTGTAACCTCTCTCTTGTCCTATATAAAGAGAGGCTTTTTGTTTGTTTTAATCATCTACTACCAATTATCCTAATTCCTAATTTAAAAATAGCTTGGGGGTCATCTAGGTATCAATTGATTGAATTGAATTGTTGGGTTTTATCACTATTTAAAAAAAGCAACCCAGGTGGCCTGTTGAGCGTCCTAGGCCGTTGGCCGCCTAAATTAGGCCTCCGCGCCCAGCTAGGCAACTTAATCGCACATTTTTTCCCACCTAGCCCACTTAATTGACCGCCTAGTCTTAATTGTTTGCTTAGGCTGCTTAATGGGTTGCTTCTTAAAAGTTGATGTATAAATGAAAATCTAGTTGTGTACAATATTATACAAGTAGAATTTGACTCGGCCAGCGTAGCTCAGGTGGTAGGCACGGTGTCCCCTTCCGGGGGGATCCCCGGTTCGAGCCCCCTTTTAAGCGTTGTATTTACCACCTGCCAGCTATCCGAGCTATGGCTGGGCAAAGGACGCAGGGGCAGCCTGTAAAGGTTGTCATAATCCTTTAAGTAGAATTTAGATGGTATGCTATATATTAATATATATAATACATACAAGAACACATAATATGATACATAATGTTGAAGATAACTTTTGATATGCATGGCAACAATTATCATAAATGGTACGTAATCACATCTAATGTGTAACGATATTTTGTTGTAGATTTATAAGATAAATGTATGTAACTACACATACTACGTACTTATTTGTTCAGATTGTAACCATCTGCACTGGATAGT
Source organism: Alisma plantago-aquatica (assembly GCA_963693085.1). Lineage (NCBI taxonomy): Eukaryota > Viridiplantae > Streptophyta > Magnoliopsida > Alismatales > Alismataceae > Alisma > Alisma plantago-aquatica. The sequence continues at coordinate 763,544,094 of OY856413.1, read as the reverse complement.
GCAACCAGTACATTGCTATATATTTATCATTTAACATGTCTAACAATTACACATGTATTGAAGTCAAAATTTGCGCTTTCTTAAGCGTTTTTGGTCACAAGGTCATGTTCGTTCACTTCTCGCTTTTCTAAATCATTGGTTTTTAGGAAAGAATAGTTATCTACTCTTTATGTTTTGCATCTCCTTGAGCAGCGAAATGCAAAAGTGGTTATCTAATCAAGCTTTGAGGCTAAGTATAGGGCCACGGCACACACTACTTAAAAAAATGTGGATTACACCTTTATTGCATCAATTCATTCTGAAACTTTCTTCTCCTATGCCCATGAGAATGTTATATTTATTTCTAGCCATCAGATCTTCCATGAGAAATTGATCTGATCATATAGATTTCTGCATTATGTGGCGGAAGCTATCATGAAGCAAAATATCAGGAGTCATTTCACGAAATCTGTAATCTAAGAACATAACGTCTTTACAAAGTCACTAGTAAGATATAGTTGTGTGCTTTTGATAGAATAAGATAAATCTTTCTTTTATCTATTTAAAACAAATACAATGCTCTCTCTTTTATAGAATAAGAGAGTAAGTAAGAAACAGAACTAGGCACTATGGGATAAAAGAAAAACTAAAGACAAGATAAGCGTAAAGCACATAACAAAACACACAACATAGCATAACGCATAACACAACACATAACATAGCATAATGCAATAAAGTTGGAGCATAGATATCAATCATGCCCGGCTTGTCCACCATGGTAGTTAATCTGGCCTTAGGAAGAAGCTTTGTGAAGATACATGCTAATTGATCAGAAGTATTGAGTATATGGAGCAGAGATGTTGCCAGATAAGATAGATTCTCGGACAAAATGGCAATCCGCCTCAATACGCTTGGTGCGTTCATCAAACATTCGATTGATGGTAATAAATATAGAAGTTTTATTGTCACAATACATAGGAATCACAACTAGATCAGAAGTGTCAAACTCCTTCAGAAGACTACGGACAAAAAATAGTTCACAAGTACTATAAGCCATAGCTCTATACTCAGCTTTAGATGTAGAACGGGCAACCCAGTCTTTTCTTCTGTGCCAAGTAACAAGATTACCTCCGACAAGGTACAATAACCACATGTAGATTTACGATCTATCCTACTGCATGCATAATCAGAATCAGAATATCTACAATTTTACAATGCCCATGTCTTCTCTAGAATAAGCCTTTTCCTGGAGAAATTTTTAGATATTTTAGAATATGACACAGCATCCCAGTGGCATTGTCTAAGTTTATCTAGATAGACTAACCCAACTGCAGAAGATATATCAGTCCTTGTAACAGTCAGATATATAAGTTTACCAACTAATCTACAATATTGTTGGTTATCTGGGTATGGAGGAGAAGTTCATCATCCCAGTTGGTATTAGGATCTAAGGGAGTAGTAGTAGGTTTTGCTCCAAGCATGCATGCTTCCGACAAAAGAACCAGAACATGTTTCCTCTATGATAAATGAATACCTAAAGAAGAGCGGGAAACTTCAATAAATAGAAAATATCTCAATTTTCCCAGGTCTTTAGTGATAAAGTGTTTTCCCAGGTATTCTTTAGTAGTCTGAATGATTGCTTGATCACTCCCAGATAAGATGATATCATCAACATAGACAATCAGAATTACAAGGCCAGAGGAAGTTTTCTTAATAAAAATTGAGTGATCAGAATGAGAGCGACGAAAGCTAAATTTCTGAAGAATATGACTCAATTTGTCAAACCAGACATGTGGACTCTATTTCAATCCATAGATAGCTCTGTGTAACCTGCATACTTTAGAACACCCCCTCAGCAACAAACCTAAGTAGTTGCTCCATATATACCTCCTCGTGCAAGTTACCATATAAGAAGGCATTTTTGACATCCAATTGAAACAGGGGCCAATCACAGTTCACAGCCACAGAGATAAGAACACAGACAGACTTTAGACGTGCAACAAGAGAGAAAGTCTCAAAATAATCAACTCCATACGTTTAGGTGTAGCCTTTGGCGACAAGACGAGCCTTCAATCTTTCGATTGTGCCATCTGACTGATACTTTATGGTAAAGATCCAGTGACATCCAACATGAGAGCAATTGGCAGGAGCATCAACCAAGTCCCACGTATGTCGATCAGTAAGGTTCAGTCTCCATAGAATGGCACCATAGAGGATGTTGTAAGGCCTGAGCTACATTCTTAGGAATAGAGACAGTTGATAAAGCAGAGGTAAAATTGGCAAAGATAGTGCCCAAATTAGCAGCAGAACAAAAATTTCGAATAGGATGTAGAGGGCAAGACCGGGTCCCTTTTTGTAGACCAATCAGAATATCTAAATCAGAAGATACTTGTTGTTGTGGGGGATCTTCCGATGAATATGGAGGAATTGGAGGGGTCATGGAGGGAGTTGTAGCTTTCGGTCTTCGTTGATACACTTTCAAAGGTGGAGATGGCGCAACTTCAATAGGAGGCAAGTCAGTTGTAACGGACACAGGTAGTGGTGTATCAACCAACAAATCAGATGTCGGAGTCAAACCTAATGCAGAGTAGAATTGCATATGCTTAAAGAAGAACACATCGGCATTGACAAACCATTTCTTTGTAGAGGAATCATAGCATTTGTACCCTTTCTGAGTCTGAAAATAGCCCAAGAAAACACATTTGATAAACCTCAGATCAAGCTTAGTTAAGCCAGGACATAAATTTTTGACAAAGCAAGTGTGTCTGAAAATCCGAGGCACAGCAAAAAGGGGGCATCAAGGTACAAGACTTAATAGGCACCTGATTGCCAAGAGCAGAGAAGGGCATGCAATTACTAAGATAACAAGAATTAGAGATAGTTTCATGCCAGAAAATTTTGGGTAAATTATAGTGAAAAAGAAGGGTGCATGCTACTTCTAGAAGGTGACGATTCTTGCGCTCAGCAACCCCATTTGTTGGGTGTGTACGAACAAGAAGTTTGATGAATGGTACCCAACTTGCGACAAAACTAGCTGACGGAGGATTGCACAAACTCTAAGGCATTATCAGTGCGAAAAACCTTAACTGGTGTGTCAAACTGAGTATGGATTTCGCAAAGAATATGGTTATAGAATCTAGCATGTGAGATCGGTCCTTTAAGTTTAAGAAAAACAGCCATGTAGTTTTAGAAAAGTTGTCAATAAAGCTCATAAAGTACTAAAATCCAGATGTACTCGGAATAGAACATGCACGCCAAACATCAGCATGCACAATATCAAATGGTTTTTTTGAACCAATACAGGGATTTTTTGAAATTTTGACATAAGTTTGTTTGCCCAGCTAGCAAGTTTCACAATGAAAAATAGAAATTTGAAATAGCAGGAATTAAATGCTTCAATTTTGCAATAAATGGATGGCACGGTCGATAATGCCATTGTAGGCTTGTCACAGACACAGTCAACAAAGTAGTAGTCTTCAACGTATCCAAGTAATGTAATCCGTCTGGTCCCTCATTACTCGAACCAATCCTCATCCTCGTGCGAAGATCTACATAACCGTCTGGGTCAAAAGTAATAGAGCACTTAAAAGCTCTTCACAGTTCGACAAATAGATAAAAAATTTGACAAAAATTTGGGAACATCAAGAGTTGAGCACAATAAGAGATTGCTAGGAGTACAAATATTCCCTATACCAGAAACAAGAGTCTAAGAACCATCAACAAGAGTAACAGGCGGAACAGTAAAAGTTTATGGAGTTTAGAAAAAAAGTATAGAATTGCTAGAAATATGGGAAATGGTAACAAAATCAATCACCCATTTATTTTTACCATAAGATGCAAATGGGGCAAGGAGAGCGGAACCTCCATCAGCAGAAGCATCAATAGTGGATGAAGTAAGACGGGACTGAAGCAGCTTTTCAAACTCAAAGCGAATCTAATCCGCAAATGACTAGGACGATGAGGATGGTGCAGAATCAGGTTGTTCTGTAGCAACCTGATTGGCCCATGCAGGCTTACCATGCTTAATTCAACAACAATCTTAGTATAGTTTGTGTGTTTACAAAAATGACAGTATCGTTGTTCAAAAGAGGATAGGTCTTGACTAGATGATGAAGAACCACAACATGGACCAGTAGTAGAGCAACCACGACCTCGGCCTCCGCCACAACCACAGGAAGAGTCTCCTGAGCGGACAGCTAGAGAAGCAGCATTGGAATGGTCGGGTGACAAAGGGGAGACAGATGGGAGTCGTTCGACACGTTTTAGGACATCACGTAGTGTAGGCAACAGGTCGCTGGACATGATCTAATCTACCATTCCAAAGAACGAGTGTAGCAGGCCTGTAAGAAATTGCACTAGTTGAAGTTCATCGAGTTGACGTTGTATTTTAGTGATATCAGTAGAGAGGGGGTGATATACTTCAAACTCGTCCCAAAGAGTGCAACATTGATTGTAGTAATCCTCCACCAATTCAATAACAGAATACTCCTTTTTGGCTGGGTGTTTGAAAATTTCAAGCACATTCTTCGGGTTTTGCTGATGAGAGTAAGCATGTGAGAGTTCGTCCCACATGGCTTTGGCAGTCCGGAGCCGAAGAAGCGACTGGTTGATCTTGGGCTCAGCACTATTGACCATCCAAGTCATGACGTCAGAGTCCTCCTTAGTCCACAGATCGTAGGCTTGTTTAGTTTTATCATCGACATTAGCAACAGGTATGACCGGAGCATCAGAAGTGAGATGTGAGTAACAACTATGAGATTTGACATAGAGCTTAAAGGTCGCAGACCAAGTGTGATAGTTGGAGCCATCCAACTTCACAGTAGTGACGCATAGCGTCCGAAGCGGCTCAGCATAAAGAAAGATATGTAGGATGACAGATATGTTAGCAAGAAGCAATAGCAGGGAAAAGGACCCAACTCAGGGGCAGCAGCATAAGTTAGCAAGCAACAAAAGGAACCCAACTCATGGGCAACAGTAGATCTGGATCAATAGATCCAAAGAAACTTGTAACAGGGCAATAGACAAAAGTAGCAGATCAGAGAAACCCGCATAGAGGCATGGTTGTATAGGCGGCTAGGCGACCAGGCGTTGCCTGGGGACGCCCACGCCGCCTAGGCGCCCAGGCGGAGGCTCATGCGTTTCCAGGCGTTTTTATATATATAGATTATAGATTAATTTAATGGATACATGTAAAATTTATGAAAAATAAAGTTAAATCAGTAGAGATGGTTAAATAATATCAAAATCAGTACATAAATAAACACAAATCAGTAGATAACTAAATAAAAATAGTATCTAAATAAATACAAATAAGTAGATGAGTAAATACAACTAAGTGGATAAATAAACAAATCAGTCGATGATTATATAATTTCAAAATCAGTACATAAATAAATTTAAATGAGTAGATAACTAAATAAAAAACAGTAGACGAATAAATTCAGTAGATGAATAAATACAAATAAATAGATGAATAAATACAAATCACTTGATAAACTAATATAAATAAGTAGATGATTAAATAATACCTAAATCAGCACATAAATAAATACAAATAGTAGATGAATAAATACATTAAATACAAATCAGTTGATAAACTAATATAAATCAGTAGATGATTAAATAATTCCTAAATCAGCACGTAAATAAATACAAATAGTAGATGAATAAAATACAATAAATACAAATCAGTTGATAAATAGAGTTAAATCAGTAGATGATTAAATGATATCAAAATTAGTACATAAATAAACACAAATCAATAGATAACTAAATAAAACAGTAATAAATAAAAACAAATAAGTAGATGAATAAATACATAAGTGGAAAAGTAAATACGAATCAGTTGATAAATAAAGTTACATCAGTAGATTCTTACATAATTTCAGAAGCAGTATAAATAAATTCAAATGAGTAGATAGCTAAATAAAAAACAGTAGATGAATAAATACAAATAAGTAGATGAATAAATACAAATCAGTTGATTAACTAATATAAATCAGTGATGATTAATCAATTCTCAAATCAGTACATAAATAAATACAAATAGTAAATGAATAAATATAATATATACAAATCAGTTGATAAATAAAGTTAAACAGTTGATAACTAAAGTTAAATCAGTAGATGATTAAATAGTATCAAAATCAATACATAAATAAACACAAATCAGTTGATAAATAAAGTTAAACAGTTGATAACTAAAGTTAAATCAGTAGATGATTAAATAGTATCAAAATCAATTCATAAATAAACACAAATCAGTAGATAACTAAATAAAAACAGTAGATAGATAAATACAAATAAGCATATGAGTAAATACAATTAAGTAGCGCCTGGGCGGGTCGCCTAGCCCGCCTGGGCGGACGCCTAGCACGCCTGGCATAGCCATTGATGTTGGGCGCCAAGATATGGAGACCACATTGGCCGCATGGGCCGCCAAGGCGCGCCTGGGCCGCCTAGGCGCCGCATGGGCGCCCGCACGTACAACACAGCATAGAGGCAGAAGAGACGAGAAAGATCTAAGCCACCACAGGGAGAGTTACTCCACCATGAGGCGTAGACAGGAAACATGGATAGGCTTGTTAGATATTATATGTGCCATTTAAGAACGTGTCAGAACACATAGAAGAGGAAGGAAGAAGATAGATAGGAGGCTAGAGGGGTGAAGTAACGGAGGTTGGTGGTAGGAAGGAGGGGAGGAGAGGCAGCAGGGTGAGGGAGGGCAACAGCGGATGCTTGGGAGAAGAGGGGTGGTGGCAGCTGCGGTGGAAAGGGGCAAAGAGGAGAGGCGGCGGCGGGTGGTGTGGCGGGTAGCAGCAGCGGGGGGAGAAAGGGGAAGAGAGGGAGGTAGTGGTGGCGGCGGGGAAGAGAGGGAGGGAGTGGTGGAGGGCTGGAGAAGAGAAAGGGGGCAGCGGCTTCGGGCAGGAGGGAGGGGGTAGATGCGGCGAGGAGTAGGGGTTCGGTGAAGGGGGATGAAAGGGGCTGAGGGGAGAAAAGAGGGGTGGAGGCTAGGGTTAAAAAAGAATGGGAAGCATTAGGGTTGGAGGAAGAGTTAAGGGGATTGTAGCCGCTGATACCATATAGAATAAGAAAAGTCTTTCTTTTATCTCTTTTATAGGATAGGAGAGTAAGTAAGAAAAAGAATTAGGCAATATGGGATAAAAGAAAAGCTAAAGACAAGACAAGTCTAAAGCACATAAGAAAATACACAACATAGCATAACGCATAACACAACACATAACATAGCATAACACAATAAAGCATATATACTAATACTTTTGTTATCACAAATTGGCATGATATATGTGCTCTGACTTGAGGAATGTGTTAAAAACTATATTTTTATTACAGTTACTATATTTATTTTCTCCCTCCTTTCCCTTTATGCCTATTGTTGTTCCTATCAAATAAATGGGAGTTATGTGCTTTTTCACTAGCAAGTACATGCAGTAAACCTAGTTGTGCTCTCTATAGATATAAATTAGAAGGTAAATAAGTGAACAAATCCACATGTCGATAACTGATCGTAGACAATGTCTAAGACTAGCATGGTCGTCCATGTGACAATTACAGGCCTAGGGTTTCAATTTTTTCATGTAATCTCATACTTACACAATTACACATTCATTTGTATTGAGGCTTATGCTTCCTTTCATCATCATTATCATCTAAGCCTCAGTCCCAACTATGTTGGGGTCGGCTACATGGATCCTTTGTTTCTATTCAGCTCTATCATGGGCCATATTCTGGTTAAGATGTAGAGATTTAAAATCTCTCTTTATAAGCTCATCCCATGTTAATTTAGACCTTCCTCTTTTTCTATTTATTGTGCTTGACTCAACAGCATTGTTTCGTAAGTCAAAATCTTGGTATTTGGGATATTCGGCCAAGCAAAAACAATTGGCATTTAGCAATTATGCGGAAAACTTTGAGTAAAATACAGTATTGTCAATGATTCAAACAAAGTAGATGAATAGTTATATGCTATATGCATATATATATATATATATATATATATATATATATATATATATATATATATATATATATATATATATATATATATATATATATATATATATATATATATATATATATATATATATATATATATATATATATATATATATATATATATATATATATATATATATATTAATATATATATTAATATATATATTAATATATATATATATTTATATATATATTAATATATATATATATCTATATTTATATTTATATATATATATAAATATATATATATATATATATATATTTATATATATATATATATATACACACACACACACATCTAATACACATACATATGACACACATACATACACACACAAAAATATATACTTATACATCTAATACACATACATATGAGTCAGGCTAGAATACACTTGAGTTTACCGGTAATTTCATCCACTCGAGTACATTTACACCATATAATTATATTTTTGAAAATCCTAACCGTAGATCCTCTTAAGTGCCATTTGAATAGTCTACACACCAAATTTGAGCTCATTTGGACACTTATAGGTCATGCATCTAGATAGGGTTGTAAATGGGTACGGGTAGACCCGCAAATCTAGACCCTTTAAAAACCCGTTACGGGTCTAAATTTTTGGACCCGCAGAACCGTGGACCCGCATATAAGCGGGTCAACTAATGGGTATGCTTGGCCCAGACCCGTGGACCCGCTATACATAAATAATTACCTAAATAATATGTTATTACATCATACTTTACTAGTCTAATTAACATAATACTTCAAATTACATATTACTCTAATTATAATAAGGTTAAAACTAGTCATCTAATGAAGCATTAACTATTCTAATTACAAGAATGAGCAACATATGTAACCTTAAAATCAAATTAGTTACATGATATGCTACATTATTAAAACTCAATGATGATGACTACAAATATGTAAATAACTAATTCAACTATCTTTAATGTAAGAAGTATTACATTGTTTAATATAATAAATGCATGTTTATGTCCTATATAATAGCAATATCTTGTTGTATAAGAATATATATAACATAGTCGTAAATTTCTTACATAAAAAGTATGGTGTTTATATAGAACCACTTACCCGCAGACCCGCTATTATTACGGATACGGGTATGGTGCGATCTAAATTTCTTATTATGCGGGTCCAGAACCGGAACCAGACCCGCTAAATTAAATGGGTATGGGTATGGGTATGGCCAGACCCGCACCATTTACACCTACATCTAGAGGCTGCAATATTCATGCACCTAAAAAAAATTGTCTAACGATTATTTAGTGCTTGGATGAGTGACTCACAAGATATATACCAAATGTGCTAAAATGATTTGTATATGCTATGCGTATGATGCTTAAGAAGATCAACATTTTGGTGTTTCCAAAAACTTGGCCTTATTATACAAACAACATTTAAGTGTGCGGTGTTGAGCTATACCTCGGGGGGAAGTACCCTCCTCCAAAGTATGATGTCAACATTTTTCCTAGATTTGAGAGAATTCGAAATTGAAAATGCTCCTCGGATTCCCCCGATTTTTCACCTGATTCCCCCCATCAGCCCCTTTTTTTATCAACTAAGTTCATAATCAAACCAATCAAAGGTTAGTATTCTAGCTTGGCTATATGTATATATGTGTGTGTATCACACACACATATATATTACATACATATATATATGGTACACATATGTATACCTACCATGGATACACACAAATTCACCCAAGCTAAATCGGCAACTTAAACAGTTTAAGAGGAAAAAATTCGAGAGAGAAAATAAAAGGCAATATATGGGGAATGGCACGTAAATAAAACCTATTTTTAGAGAATTAGGAGTTATTTGGGCATCATACATGTCGGGGGGGGGGGGGGGGGGGGGGGGGGTTGTGTTTTAAGCGTGATGTTTTAAAAAGTTACCAAATATTGTGACACTAGGAACAACTAAGAGATTCAAGCCTCAGCCAGATCATGGTAGCCAGGAACAGGATAGGATGTAGTCCAAACCATAACCAACATATTTCCAAGCAGTTATGCTCTTTCTGTTTGCTGCAGCTGCTGGAACTACTATTGTTGTTCCATCATTTTTGCTACTGCTCCAATTTTGACCAGTGACCACCTCTCGGTAATAGAAGGAAGGTTCATCCTTTAGGTTCTAGCAAGAAAGACAAAATGTTATTCAAGCAAAGAAACATTTCAGTTGCTGTGATGATCTATAAACATGCAAAATGTGTATATAGGTTTTACGCTTTTTGTGTTCTTATTCAAAATAAAGTTGTCTATCGTGTTTTTTATGAAAGCGATTACTGTTCCTGTTTCCGACACAGATACAAATAGATAGTCACGTACAGTCCTTAACTCAAATTGACACCTTTGCAACATGACCACAAAAGAGCCTACTATAAATAGTTGATGAATGTGTAGCTGCTAGTCGTTTATGTAGGGAGACAATACTGTCATTGTATTTCTAAAGAGGTATAGATAACTATTAATACTGTTGATATCAGCATGGCCCAATACTTTAAATATTCTAAAAAAAAAAAGGTCTCCGACCTTTTTCTGAAAAGATAATTTAATCAAGAGGTTTTTCTAGGTATATTAGGTGTGGAATATAATTACCTGTGTACGGGTTATAATAAGGCCCCTCTACCAGGAGAAGAAAACTCAGACAAGATTATAATAAGAGTTTTATTGTCTTACAACCTTTAACTAAGCATGAAGATAGACCACGTACTAATGGGATTAAGCATTGGACTGTGCATCAATTAAAATAGAAAAGAAATACTAACCTTCTCGAATATGTTTATCCTTTTTAATGCCAATATACGATGAGTAGGTATGTGGATTGCTCTCTGGACAATGCTACTAGCACCACAACCTATGGCTCCAAATACAAGCATCTCATGGGAAGCACATTTGTATGTCTTTTCAACAGCATCCTCATGAAATGGAGCACTTATATGTTTATGCAAGCCAAGCTCACTGATATTGTATACCCCACAAGATTGACTCAACAAATTGATAGTACCACCATCAGAAACCTTCATAAGCAATGATAGTTATACTAAATAAAACCTCAAAAAATCAGGCATAACAGATATGTAGCTGAGGAAAAAATGCAAAGCCATCTATTCAGTTCCAGTTTATTATAGTGCAGAAAAAGATCAAGAATACAATTCAAAAAAGTAGAAGGGAAAGCAGTAAGTAGACCTGCAATGTCCACTTTTAACCAGGCTCGTGAACACCACCGATTAGTGTCATGACATGCTATTTCAAACTAATGGCAGTTTCAACCCAGATTATGCACTGTGTAATAAATTAATAATGGAAGTTGTAGACAGGAAAAGTAATGTGTGGAATGAGATGCCTTTGTATTGACAGGGCAGACCTATATATAAAGGCACGGGTGGTGGCCAATACCCGTTTACACAGTGTGGGACTAATTCCACATACACAGAGAATATACAAGGAAATAAAGAATAATGAATCAAAGGGAATAAATACTTATTATTCTAACACACCCCCTCAAGCTGTTGTGTAGATGTCATAGGCACCAGGCTTGTTACATAAGAATTTCACTCGACATCCATTGAGGGATTTTGTGAAAAGATCAGCCACTTGATCTTCTAAATGGACTGGAATAAGTACAATTTGATGATCTTGTACCTCTTCCCGAATGAAAGGACAATCAACTTCAATATGTTTGGTCCATTCGTGAAAACCGGTTTGGAAGCAATGTGGACAGCAGCTTGATTATCACACTTGAGTTCCACTGCTTCAGACTGATTGATTCCCAATTCCCCTAGGTAGTCTTGGTCCATAGGAGATCACTGGTTGCATGAGCCATTGCTTTGTATTCAAATTCAGCGCTAGATCGGGCTACCATGTTTAATTTTTGCTTTTCTAGGACACGAGATTGCCCCCCACAAAGACACAATATCAAGAAATTGACCTACAATCTATGACACATCTTGCCCAATCGGCATCTGAGCAGCCCTGCACTTTGAGATGTCCATGATTTCTGTACCATATACCTTTGCCTGGACTCTTCTTGAGATGGCGAAGAATCCTATAGACAGTCTCCATAGGAATACTGCAGGATTTATCCATGAATTGACTAACCACACTAGTAGGAAAGGTTATATCTGGACGAGTGATTGTAAGATAATATAATTTTCCAACCAATCTTCTATATCTACATTGATCTTCAAGTGGCTCCCCTCCTTGTACAGCTTGACTTTGGGATCCATTGGAGTATCTTCAAGCTTTGCTCCAAGCGTATCAGTCTCTTCAAGTAGATCAAGAGTGTACTTCCTTTGTGAGATGACTATACCATCATTAGATCTAGAAACCTCAATACCCAAAAAATATTTTAGGCGGCCTAAATCTTTAGTTTGAAATTTACTTTGAAGAAATTGTTTAAGTGCAGAATACCCTGTTGATCATCTCCAGTAATGACAATATCATCAACATAGACAATAAGGAGAACACAATATGAAGGTCCTCGTTGATGGAAGACTGAATGATCAAGACCTGACTTTAGAAAACCAAATCCAAGTAGAGCTTGAGTAAATTTTCCGAACCAAGCTCGTGGGGACTGCTTGAGCCCAAAGAGAGATTTATGAAGACGATAAGCAAGGTGTGACTCCTCCTGAGTAACGAACCCAGGAGGTTGCTCCATATAGATTTCTTTAGACAGGCGACCATGGAGAAAAGCATTCTTAATATCAAATTGGTGCAAGGGCCAACAAAAATGAGCTGCCAAAGAAATTAAAAGATGAACATATGATTTTAGCAACAGGAGAAAAAGTCTCAAGATAGTCCTCGTCATATACTTGAGTGTATGCCTTGGCTACCAAACGAGCCTTCAAACGATCAACAATACCAGTAGGCCCGACTTTGATGGAGTAAACCCATTGGCACCCAACAACAGCCTTGTCTGTTGGAGTAGGAATCAAACTCCAAGTGTGATTATGGAGAAGAGCATTCATCTCAACTTCCATAGCACGACGCCATCTAGGGTGATTCATGGCAATAGATACAGAACTAGGAATGGAAATATTGGTTATGAATTATATGAAGGCTTTATATGAGGGAGATAAACAATCATATGAAACAAAGTTAGAAATGGGATGAAGAGTGCAGGGTCGTTTTCCATTCCTAACAGCAATTGGTAGATCAAGGGAACTAACGTTGCTACCTAGAGCACCAGACTGAGTGGTAATAGGAGGGTTGACACTTGCGTTGTATGATCCTTGCTCTTGATTGTTGTCCTTCACACGACGAGTGTACACATGAGTGATGGGGGTTTCTCTCCTTGGGACACAAGTGGAGATGACTCTCCTTGGACAGGGGGTTCATGTGACGAGATCTCAATGACAACCGGATGTAGGAGAGCTCCCTCACTGACTAGGAAGACTTTGGAGTAAGTTTGTCATGACATGTCCTAACATTGTGAACAAAACAAACACATCCAAAAACTTTTGAAGGAACAGTATAAATGGGATGACTAGGACACAAAAGTTGAAAGGTATGCGTTTATTACTGGTGAACGATGGGATGTAGTCGGTGAGATATGTGGCAGTGAGGACAGAATCGCTCTGAAATTCCTTAGGAACGTTGTATGCAAAAGAAGAGTTGGGCAGTTTCGACTGTGACGTTTTTTCCTCTTGGCTGTCCCGTTTTGTTGAGGTGTGTGAGGACAAGATGACTGGTATATAATCCCTTTGGAAGATAAGAATTGAGCAAGAGCATTACTGCTATATTCTTTGGCATTATCCGTTCAAAGAATACGAATACACCGAGAGAATTGGGTATCAATTTCATTATAAAAGTTTGTATTATTGATGAAATTTGAGAACGATCTTTCATCAAATATAACCAAGGGAATGTAGAGAAATCATCAATGAAAGTGATAAAATACTTTTGACCAAGTTTTGACAGAACCCGACATGGGCCCCAAACATCAGAATGAATAATTTCAAAACTTGACTTAGCAATCATCCGACCCTAGATTTAAAGGTGAATCAATGATGCTTTCCTAACTGACATGACTCACACTAGAGTGTACTAAGTCTAGATAGTTGAGGGTGGAGAACCCGAAGTTTGTCCAGGGACATGTGTCCATGCCGACTATGGATACGGAGAGGAGAAGCTTCCACACACGCCTTGGACACCAGACCAAGATAGTAGAGACCTACAAGTTCATAATGGCCACCAATCACCTTCTACATCCGGAGGTCTTATATTACACAATCATCAAGGTTAAATATAACTGAGGCTTGAAGAGAATGGGTTAGTTTGCTAATGAAAATTAAATCGAAAGGAAATTCAGGAACAAATAACGTCAATTGTAAAGTGACTGTAGGTAGAGGTTTGATAATCCAGTACCATACTGGAACTTTGGATCCATTGGCAATGGTGATAGGTGGCAAAGGTGTTTTGGTGGTGGATAGATTGGATATAATATGGGTTGTACCTGTAATGTGATTTGTTGCACCTAAATCAAGTACCTAAGAAGACGTACCCGCATTAGAAGATTAACATATGCATGCAGTAGATCCACTAGGATGTTGAACAAAGGAAGCCATTGAAGAAACTGAAGACGAGGCTTGTTGGGATCTAACGGTTGGTGTCCCTTGAAGCGTCGTCGGTTGATGCCATATTTGCATATGTGGTTTTGGGAGGATACCCATGAATTTCATAATAGGTTTCCTTGTAATGCCCCATCTTGTCACAATGAGAGCATTCTGGGCGTCCCTCCAGTAGACCTGCCTCCACGACCTCCTCGTCCTCGTCCACGAGTAGCAAGGCCAGTGTTGATGTGACCCTTCATGGTAGAGAATATGGCATATTTGTCTAAGGTAGAATGTGGAGCTTATTCTATTAAAGTGTGGGAGACACGCTAATATGCTTCTGCCAATTTGGGAAATTAGACTCAGCAAAGATTTGGTTGTGTACTCCTTCGCAGTCACGTCGAAGACCAGCCAAGAATTTGATGACAGCCATTTGATCCCTCTGCTTCTGGAGTTCTTTGAGGTCTGATGTTAGCGGAAAAAGATAATGAAGATCATCAGTAATGGGAGTTACCTCCCCAAAGTATGGAGTCAGAGATTTGTCATCTTGTTGAAGATTGTACATCTCCACGGTCATCTCATACATGCGGGAGATGTTTGACTTGTACATGAGATTAAGATGATCCCAGACTAATTTACATTTCGGATTGAATCGCTCTCATATCGTATAAAATGAGAGAATGGTATTTGATGTCTAAAACAATTACAGTGCTCTCTCTTTTATAAGATAAGAGAGTAAAACATAAAGCAGAGATAACCAATATGGGATAAAAGAAAAAGGCTAATAGACAGGACAAGTCTAAAGCCCAGAACACAATAAATAATAAAACCAGTAAAATATATATACTAATAGTTCCATTGAGTGAAGTCCGCCTCATTGAGCTTATGAGTGGTGATGACCCGATCACGGAAACGGAGGGGCACTTCTTTTCTGACATGATGAAGAGAAGGGATGAAACTGGGTAGCAGGTGCCTTGCACGGCAAGTATGGAAAGCCACACGGCGTGTACAAAGAACTGGATGGATCTCTGACAGACTACTAACCAAGGAATGAAGTTTCCACGAAATTGGCGAAATTTCGCTCGAAATTTCGATTTCTACGCCATCTGCTACGAAATCATGTGGTTGTACCGCCATGTCGATATCAGCGAAATTTTTTGTCCAGTTTTGAAATTTTTCCAGGAAACAGTAAAGTTCACTTATCTCCCACAATCAAGGACCCCCCCACCTATATCGATATCAAATTTTATCGCATAAAACGATGCATTTAGGTGTAGAGATCACACCTGTAAAATTTAATAAATTAATTCGCTCATTTTGGCGTCGAAACGGGCATGGTCACATCTATCGAATTTTTTGTCGAAATTTCAAAAAAAAATCGGTTTCCATGCTATTGAAACGGCATCGAAATCGGATACCTCGTTCCTTGCTACTAACAACATGATGCGTACGTTGTCGGAGGCATAACTCTGTCTCGCGTCAACACGGCGTGTCGGTGATGGACGCGGCGTGTACCTTGTCGAAGGCGTAACTCTGTCTCCTGTCAACACATCTTGTTGATGATGGACACGGTGTGTGTCGTGCCGTCGGCTCAGAAATAGTAGGTCTTTTGTTCCACGTATTGCCCCTTGGATGGATCTTCTTGGTGAGAGAACCTCTTATGCATAGATCTTTCTACCCCTATGACGGTGGTGAAGATTTGGGGAAAGAGAACAAGGTCCTTTGATAGGAGAGGATGGTGATGTCTCAAAGAAAGGTGTTAATTTACGTAACGGTTGCGTAGGGCAACGTGAGATGGCTGAGAGCCATCTCCTCTTTATTTATAATAGATGGGTAAATTACATAGAGGTACAGCAGTAATAAGGAAATGACAGAAAAAATAATACAGATAATAAAGAGATATGTTAACACTCCCCCTCAAGCTGGAGTGTACACATTGTGTATGCCCAGCTTGCCACATTGATTGTGAAATACTACTAGACCCAATGGCTTTGTCAAAATATCGGCCAGTTGATCTTCAAACTTGACATATGGTGTTATAACAGCACCATTCTTGATTTGATCTCGGATAAAATTACAATCAACTTCTATATGCTTCGTGCCCTCATGAAAGACAGGATTTCTGGCAATGTGTATAGCTACTTGGTTGTCACACTT
Source organism: Alisma plantago-aquatica (assembly GCA_963693085.1). Taxonomy (NCBI): domain Eukaryota; kingdom Viridiplantae; phylum Streptophyta; class Magnoliopsida; order Alismatales; family Alismataceae; genus Alisma; species Alisma plantago-aquatica. The sequence continues at coordinate 763,527,367 of OY856413.1, read as the reverse complement.
GAGTTCCATGGGAGATGAAACAGGGATCTTTAACTCAGAAAGAACAGATTTTACCCATTGTAACTCACAGCATGCATGTGCCATTGCCCGATATTCAGCCTCAGTGCTAGATCTTGCCACAACATTTTGTTTTTTACTTTTCTAGGTGATCAGATGATTTCCTAGAAAGGTGCAATATCCTAATGTAGATCTCTTGTCAGTCTGATTTCCAGCCCAATCAGCATCTGCATAACCTGTAAGGACCAACGTAGAAACAGGCATCTTCGGTTTATAATAAGTGATTCCCTTGCCAGGAGCACTTTTCAGATATCTCAAAATTTGACAGACCATTGTCCAATGTGACAGTCGTGGTGAGCTCATATGCTGACTCCACCCCTACAGCAAAGGAAATATCAGGCCGTGTAACAGTCAAATCAATCAGTTTACCAACAATCTTCCTGTAATATCTTGGATTTGAATATTCTGCATCATCAGCCATTTCCTTGATGTGATAGTCTATAGGAGTAGATACTGGCTTGGACTCGGTCATGCTTGTTTCCTGTAGTAAGTCTAACACATATTTCCTCTGAGAAAGGTTGATACCTGCATGAGATCTAAGCACCTCAATGCCCAAAAAATATCTCAGTTTACCCAAGTCCTTTGTTTGGAAGTGTCCCTGCAAACCTTCCTTCACTCTTGATATTCCTGTAGAATCACTACCAGTAATCACTATGTCATCAACATACACAGCAATAATTATAGTTCCACAAGAAGATGTAGAATAAAATAACGAGTGATCAGTTACAGAAAGAGAGAAACCCATTTGAAAAACCACATCACTGAACTTGTCAAACTAGGCTCTAGGAAATTGTTTCAGTCAATATATGGCCTTCTTCAGCTTACACACCTTCTAATACTCCCCCTGAGAACCAAAATAAGGAGGTTGCTCCATATAGACCTCTTCCTGCAAATCACCATGAAGGAAGGCATTTTTGACGTCTAGCTGAAACAGATGCCAATCAAAAGTAGCAGCCAGAGAAATAATAATCCGCACAAAATTTAGACGAGCTACAGGGGAAAAAGTCTCAAAGAAGTCAACCCTATATGTCTGTGTATAGCCTTTAGTCACCAATCTGGCTTTCAACCTTTCAACTGAGCCATCTGGATTGTGTTTGATGGTGATTACCCATCTACATCCCACAGCCTTTTTACCTGCAGGTAGGTCAACAAGATCCCAGGTGCCATTATGTAACAGGGCTGACATTTCAACCTGCATTGCCTGTTTCCAACCACTGTCCTTCAGAGCATCATGTTGATTCCTCGGTAAATCCACAGAATCAATCCCAATAGCAAATGCACGGGCCTGTTTAGATAATTTGGACAAACAACATACATTCGCAATAGGATGTCGAATAGTACAGGAACGAGTACCTTTCCGAACAAGGTATTGAACAACTCAAGCACTTTCTTCAAGGCAAGTTTCAAACAAAAGATTTAGGCAACTTGAAATATTTTCTTAGGATTGAAGTAGTCAAATCAAAGGCTAGAATTGTCATTTCACAACTAAAGTACGTTCTAGATATTCTTACAGAGAGAGGTATGCATGAAGCTAAGCCAATAGAGAGTCCAATGGACCCTAAGGTCCGATTGTCTGTGGAACTAAGGGAGCCACTTGATGACCCTTAGTGTTATAGAAGGCTTGTTAAAAAATTGAATTATTTGACTGTCACCAGACCTTACATTGCCTTTGCCACCAGTGTTGTTAGTCAATTCATGGAGAAGCGATGTATCGGTCACTTGGAGGCTATCATGCGCATTCTGAGATACTTGAAGAAGTTTCAAGGGAAAGAACTATTGTACCAAAATCATAACCACATGAGAGTTCAGGGTTTTTCTATTGCAGATTGGGTGGGATCTAGCATTGACAGGAGATCTATTTCTGGCTATTATGTCTTTGTGGGAGGTAATATGGTATCTTGGAAAAATAAGAAGCAAACACTTGTTGCTAGATCTAGTGTTGAATCAGAGTATAGAGCTATGGCTTTAGCCACTTGTGAGTTATTATTGGTCAAACATCGATTAGAAGAGTTGGCCTTTGGTCAGAGTAGTGCCATGGAGTTGAAGTGTGACAATCAGGCTGCTGTCCACATTGCCCAAAATCCTATCTTTCAGGAAAGAACTAAGCATATAGAAGTCGATTGTCACTTTCTCAGAGAAAAGATCCAGGAGGGCCTGATCCAGTTGTCACCGGTCAAGTCTGAAGATCAGTTAGCTGATTTACTCACCAAATCTTCGAATGGCTGTCGGATTCAGTTCTTATGTAATAAGCTAGGAGCATATGATATACATGCTCCAGCTTGAGGGGGGGTGTTAATATGGTGTACACATGGCCTTCATGTAATATGTAGATAAGTAAGGGTCTACATGCAAAATTGCAAGTTACTGATTCCATATATATACAAGTCATGGAGAAACCTATGTTTAGGTTGTCTCCTCCTAAAATACCATTGTTTACAATTATGTTTGGTTTATCATTCCGTGTTTAAAAGGGGAGAATCTAAGAAATTTAAAACGGCGCCTCAGGTGCTGACGAATCAGTTCTACAGCCACTATATGGCTGAACAATAGAAATCATTACATGCTATAATGGTGTTACTTGGAACGTTACTGCACTCTTAGAGCGCCTACCCATATCAAGCACAGAATATATTAACCATGGTTCTGACATGTCATTCAGACAAAGATTACCACATGGACATCAGTGCGAAACCTAAGCATACCATATAAGAGTCACATGGATCTGATGATGATGCAGTAGATAGCCCTTTGTCAGCATCAAACAGAGGCTTTAGCTTCTTTTTCAACTCTTCCAGACCAGCCATTTAATCTGGGAAACAAAATCGTTGTTTAATGGCCCAAACCACCTGGGTAACACCAGACAAATCATAAATGAACCAAGAGTAAGTATAAAGGAACAATAAAAATAGAAAGCAGAATTCACTTATTTCACAATAATGAACCGGTGTTGTAAACGGGATTTTGCTTATGAGCAGAAGAGCCAAGGTAAAATTACCAACAACTACAAGCAGCCATTAAACAGAAAATACAAATTGTGTGCTATCTGAATATGGCCACACAGTTTATGAAATTGATCGTGGACTTCAAAAAGTAAATTAATATTTATCTCATAGTGTAGTTTTCCTTAAATTTTCGCAAAACACAACGTATTGCTCACACACACACAACTAATATATAAGATCCTTTTATTAATTAGATAACCATAAAAACTATTATCATTTTTATAGTCGGGGCTCAGACCCATTTTATACCATCCATCAGTTTCAAACATTCACCTAAATAAAATGCATACCAATATCCAGAAAGTTTCAGCATCATATTCGGATATTAGTGGCTGCTTATTTCACAGCCCAATTACTGGCACAAAAAAACAATTCATGACTATACATCGGTGAAATATTACTGGAATAGTCTTTACCGCATGGCCTCAGCTTTAAGACCAGACATTGACTCCCTCCAACAGAAAAACCACCAACCCTCATTATGTTGAAAGTTGAAACAATCAAGCACACTATGAAGCCAAGAGATTATATACCGCCGAATTCCACATAGGGCACAGATAAAGATAGCATGTCATTCTGGATACTCACTTGCCAGTTCGGTCATAAGAGACCTACAGAGAGATTTTCATACATTAGTTTTCCCAATACAATTGACTTGTGAAGTATATATATTCATCAGAATAAATTTTAATTATCATAAAACAACCTTTACAATGGTCTAAAGACAAGCTCAGTGTAGAATACTGCAAGTTGTCAAGAACTTAGTTAACCTTATAGCTTAAGAAGGACAAATTGGTGACTTCAACATCAAACTTATCTACATATTTGGCTACTTCAATATTATAACAATTAATTAAACATATAGGTAAGTCCTCAATATCAATATTTCAATCAGGTATTCTTAATTGATTTCGAATTACACTTTCTAGAAGTAATTTGTAACCAGTGCTATGTAATCAGTACCATGACAAATCAATATAATTTGTAGCACCTACTTTTTTTACAGGGACAATCATGAAGCTTCAGTAAGGGGTTACTAACAAAAAAAAAAAGTAACGATGATAGATAATACATGATCAACAGGTTTTACTAATTCTGACATACTTTGTAATCAGTGCTACAATTTTTCATCTAAATAATACTATATTTTATGGATTAGAGTATCCAAAATTGAATTATCAGTTATGAGTAACAGAATTACCAATAAAACAATATCGATTCTAAAAATTCTGAAGGCAATGTTCTAACTTCTAAGTATGAAACTATTATCATTTGGTTAAAGTCTAAATGAGAAAGAAAAACAAATATCACTAGACTTGATGAGAACCTTCATGGGAAAGGCAACCATATTTCAATAACGTTTGCTTGAATTTGTATGGATAAGAGGAAAACAGTTTAAAAAATGAAAACATGACATGTTTTAATTAAGGGAAAGGATCAATGTCCATTTCAGTTTATGTTTGATGATCTACAACCAAATAGAAAATTGAAGTGGAAAGAAAGCAATCGACTAGTTTGAAAATGTACAGTATCATGTCAATAAAGAAATAAATTCCTTTAGCAAGGGATCAATTAATAGATGTAGAGGATAGTGGATAAAGGGCTATGTGGTTAATGATTCTCTCTTAAAAAGAATATGATAATATGAAATATGTCTGAAAACTGAAGAGATACTATTATTGTTATGATGTACAAATATAAGGGGAGATATTCACAGCTAGGAAGCATGGACACTTCCCGGAGGCTGCCGTGTCCGTGTCCAACACGTGTCCGACCCGGACACACCATAGGCGCGCATGGACACGTGGCGGACACTCCTCTAGCGTGTCCAATTTCGTATTTTTTATATTTGCAAGTTGGACACAGTGTGGACACGTCCAAGAAACTTCCTAGAGATGGCCAACCCAACCCACATAAGACTCATAAAAAAGAGAGAGAAAATAAAACCCAATCCCATAGACTCCTTGACCAAACCCCCACTCCTCACCAAAAGCCTCATCCCTTCCCTCGAGAGGTGACCAACAAGCCTCCCCCTCTAATTGTTATTGTACCCGTAGAGAAAGGATGCAACCGCCTCTTGCAACACTTGTTGCAAGTAGCGGCTAGGTCCTGAAGTTGCTGCAAGCAGCCACTATAAGGAGACAGAGCTGCTACAAACAACTTTTTCAGCAACAACCACACAATAAGCAGCAGTCATTTGTGATAGCCATTTGCAGCAGGAGCTGCTACAAACAACTTTTTCAGCAACAACCACGCAATAAGCAGCAGTCGTTTGTGATAGCCATTTGCAGCGGGAGCTGCCAACACCTAGAGCAGCAACTAGAAGCAACTTCCTTTCCTACTAGGAACTCCTTCCCTCTTCTTCCCCTTGATTTTCTTCTCTATTTCCTTTTCTCCTCTTCTTCCTACTTTGTTGGTTCTTTTATGTGTCCACTCCTCCACCCACCTCTTCTTCCTACTCATCAAAACCCTACCCCCTCCTTTTCCTCCTACTAACATGCAGTCATGTTTCACTTTTGTCTCTTCCTTCTACCCTCCACTCATACATGACTATTGAACGTGTTATCCTCCTCTTGCTTCACCACCATCAGTACCACCCATACACATCTCCCCTCTATCACTACTACTTTCCCTCCTCTTCCCTATACTCCAGATCTCCATTAGTATTACAACCGTTAATCGTTTTGTGTGATTAATTTCTAATGATTTTCTTGTAGTCCGTCATTCTTGGGTATTATAATACTATAATATTTATTTTGTATGCTAAATTTTATATTCATCAGCATATAGTTAGTTTAAATACAAATGTGAATACAAAGTGGGTAACATGGTGATCTTTGTTTGTGCTTTTTGATGAGAATTATGGGGGTTGTGCTTTACGAATAAATTATATACATATACATGTGTTTAACTGTATATATTTATCCAAATATATTTAAGTATATATGTATATATATATAGCCGTGTCCAATGCCGTGTCCGTGTCCTATATTTTTGAAAATCGTCGTGTCCCGTGTCTGTGTTTGTGTCCATATTTGTGTCCGTGTCCGTGTCCGTGTCCATGCTTTTCAGATTTCACAGCTACGCACCCCACAGAGTAATCAAGTTCATCAATCATCAGTCACACTGTGAAGCTAATGGAGATATTATTGAGTGCATACTGAGATCAACAATGTACATATCAAACAATCAATTTGGTTTACTTGGAGAATCCACGGCTATTTTTGTGATAAGGAGGCTAATGTAGAATTATAGACCAAAGACACAAGACGACTATATGGTTTTCATTAATTTTGAAAAGGCTTATGAAAAAATATCGAGAGATGTTTTGCTGAGTTTTGGAGAAAAGGGGGGGTCCTGATCCAATTATTTGACTATTTAAAACAGGTATGATAGCTTAACTGTCAACAGTCAAAACTTCATGAGGGTAGACGCCATGATTCTCAATTACTGTTAGGCTATGATTGGTTTGATGTAGTAAGTGATAATTTATATAAAACGCATTTTCTAGGAACTTCAATTCAGGTTTGACACTCAAATTCCATTAACTTTCATGTGATTGGTTTGTTGTAACGCCACGTTTGGTATACAGGATTTTAGATGGGATGGAACTTTGAATCCCACCAATAACCGAAGCCCATGTTTGTTTAGGCAAAAATAGACATCGGGATTGCTAACTGGCGGTACCCAAAGTCCCTGTCGAGAGGGATTTGCAGTTCCGCACACCCCCAGGTACTCAAGTGGTATACGCCTGACTTCAACCTTGATAGCCTAGTTAGCGTCCCGACCCCGACTCCCGTTTAACTACAACTTCGGCCTTCGGCCCCTCCTGGAGAAGGTCGACATCTAGCAATGATCAAGGTTCACATCCCCATTGTCATGCATGTGTAAGAACTGTTGCCCCATTGGGAAAGAGAAACACTTTTGTCGCATTTAAGCTTCTTGTTCGTCCTAATAAAGGAGCAGAAGGGGGTACCCTCGGCAGATTCTACATGAAGAAATAGGGAGGGAGAAAGAGGATGCCGCCCAATAGCTCCGATAGCTGAGTACATCATCATCATCATCATCATCTAAGCCTCAATCCCAACTATGTTGGGGTCGGCTACATGGATCCTTTGTTCCATTCAGCTCTATCATGGGCCATATTCTGGTTGAGATGTAGAGATTCAAAATCTCTCTTTATAAGCTCATCCCATGTTAATTTAGGTCTTCCTCCTCTTCTATTTATTATGCTTGACTCAATAGCATTGCTTCGTATTGGCGCATTAGTCGGTCTGCGTTGCACATGTCCGTACCGTCTGAGTCGGCCCTCGCGCAACTTGTCCTCAACGCTCGCCACCCCCACTTTATTCCTGATATAATCATTTTTCAAGCGAACTTTTCTTGTCTTCCCACACATCCATCTCAGCATACGCATTTCAGCCACGTTCATCTTGTTAAGACCTTGTTTCTTCACCGCCCAACATTCACTCCCATAGAGCATGACTGGCCGTATAACTGTTCTATAAAACTTACTTTTTAACCTGAGAGGGATCTTCCGATCACATAATACTCTAGTTGTACTCCTCCATTTCAACCATCCTATAGTGATCCTATGACAAACGTCATTTTGTACATCCCCATCTATTTGAATAATAGAACCCAAGTAACAGAATTTATCACATTTTGGTATATCTACTCTGTCCAACGTGGCTCCATCATTCACACTGCGGGATTGGCTGAAATTGCAATGCATATACTCAGTTTTGCTCCTGCTAATCATCAATCTATTTGATTCCAGTACCTCTCTCCACCGTTCAACTTTATCATTTAATTCATCTTTAGTTTCGTCAATCAAAACAATATCATCAGCAAATAACATACACCAACGAATATCATCTTGAACTTTCTTTGTCAACTCATCCATAACAAGAACGAACAGATATGGGTTGAGTGTGGATCCCTAGTTACCACAATTGTGATAGGAAAAGTTGGTGTCTCTCCTCCAGGAGTCTTCACACTAACAGTAGAGCTAGCATACATGTCTTTGATCAAGTCAATGTATTGGATTGGCACACCCTTTTTGTTCAAAACCATCCACAACACTTCTTTGGGTACTCGATCATAAGCCTTTTCCAAATCAATGAACACCATATGAAGATCTCTTTTGCTTTCTCTATACTTCTCCATAAGCCTTCTTATCAGGAAAATAGCATATGTTGTTGATCTTCCAGGCATTAAACCAAATTGGTTGTTTGATATATGCGTTATAGATCTTAGCCTCTGCTCAATAATCCTCTCCCAAAGCTTCATTGTGTGACTCATCAACTTGATACCTCTGTAGTTTGTGCAACTCTGAACATCACCTTTGTTCTTGTAGATGGGGACTATAGTACTATTTCTCCACTCATCCGACATCTTCTTGGTCTTCATGATCTTGTTAAAGAGCTTTGTTAACCACATAACTCCTTCATCCTCCATTCTCTTCCATAAATCAATGGGAATATCGTCTGGTCCGCATGCCTTTCTCATTTTCATCTTCTTCAAAGCATTATTGACCTCAAATGGTGAAACTCGTCGTGTGTATGATATCTCTTGTATTCATGTCACATGAGTCTCTAACATGATTTGCAGTATCTCCATTGAAAAGCTTATGGAAGTAATTTCTCCACTGGTTCCCGATATCATCGTCCTTCACCAACACCCTGCCATCTTCATTCTTGATGCATTTCACTTGACTCAAGTCTCTTCCTTTCCTATCTCATACGAGCCATCATATATATATATATATATATATATATATATATATATATATATATATATATATATATATATATATATATATATATATATCATCAAAGTATCCAACTTCTTATAAATATCATCAAAGTATCTAGACTTTGCCTCCTGAACAACCTTTTTTAGCTTCTTTCTTTGCTTGCTTGTATCTTTGGAACGTTGCATCATCTCGAGATTTCGGCAAGCTCCTATAGATCTCCCTTATCAGTTTAATAATCTTTTGTATACTTCATCATTCCACCACCAAGTCTCTTTCTGTGGAGGCCCGCAACCTTTGGACTCCCAAAAAGTTCTTTGGAAATTTTTGTTATGCATGAGCTCATGTTGTGCCACATAATGTTAACAGCAGACTCCAAGTTCCAAGTTCCCTCCTTGCTGAGTTTATCATGAAAAGTCAATTTCTTTTCTCCTTTAAGATTCCACCACTTGATCCTACTGTCTTGGTTTCTGATATGCTTGCCTTTATTGATCTTCATGTTAATATCCAAAACCAGCAACCCATGTTGGATCGTGAGTTTTTCGCCAGGAATCACTTTACAATCCTTGCATATATTACAATCCACCTGCCTCGTAAGGAGATAATCGATTTGGCTACAATTGTGCCCACTCTTGAAAGTAATCTTATGAGATTCCCTTTTCTTGAAATGGGTGTTTGCCAATATCGTTTCATATGCAACTACAAAAATCAAAAATCCTCTCTCCATTTTTGTTGCCATATCCAAAACCACCATGAACTCTCTCGTTTCCAGCATTGCTACTCCTCACATGGCCATTTAAATCACTCCCAATAATAATCTTCTCCTCTGTCGATATTCCCTGCATCAATTCATCCGTCATCCAAAAAATCCTTCTTAGCCTCCTCGTTAAGGCCAACTTGGGGGGCATAAACGCTAATAATGTTAAAATATTTCCCGGCCCCCAAGAACAACCTTGATAGTTATGATTCTATCGCCCATCCTTGTGATCTTTACAACATCATCCTTCAACATCTTATCAACAATAATACCTACGCCATTTCTATGTTTGTCAATACATGTATACCAAATTTTGTATGTTGTGTCTCCAATCTCTCTACAACGTTCCCCTGTCTACTTGGTTTCCTGCAAGCAAGCTATATTGACTTTTCTTCTCATCATGGTATCCACTATCTCCAAAGATTTCCCTCTCAGAGAGCCAATATTCCAAGATCCAACTCTAATTCTTTTTTGTTGAACTTGCTTCTTTACCTGCCTTCTTCGGAAATGTTGCCCTTGCAAATTTTTCACTACATCCAGGCAATGATGCGACGGGACTAGCTTCTTTACCCACACCCGCCCAAGATGCGGAAACATTTCTCGCTACATCCGGGCGATGATGCAGCGGGACTAGCTTCTTTACCCACACCCGGCCAAGATGTGGAAACCCTTATCTGTCCTTCAACACAACCGAGCGTCGTTATGTCGAAACTCATTGCATATTTATCACTGCACCCGAGTACCGATGTTGTCGTTATAACAGTGGAAAGAAAGTCTTTGTCGCCGCTAGTCAGAGGAGAAGCGAAAGTCGTCGAACTCCTTTACACGGGATTCTTCTAGCTTCAATCGAGAAAGGAACCTTGACCAAATTCAAAACTTGACATCCATTAGAGCGGCAGGCATGGAAAAAGAGCCTTAGGTTGAGACAGACGGGGGCATCCACAGCCCAGTGAGATCCTATCGGTCGTTAAGGACCTATTCCAACCAGTCAATCAAAGATAGACGGGCGGGCTATTTTGGGATCGGCAGAATTCTCAAACTACGGAACCAACTACTTTCACGGCGGGAGAACAAGATCTGAAGCAACGACCTTCCACAAAAAGAGAAATTGGAAGAGTTATCGATCAAAAGTTTTAGCATCGGTGTCTCCTATATGTCCTCAACTTTATTCGAAGTATCCCAATGGTGTAAGGCCGTCGACTTATTGGGAAAAAGGAGGAAAATCACTTTGATCTCTTCTTTCGGAGAAATCAGTGGCTCACGTGGAATGGAAAGAAGCATTCTCTATTTGATCTTGAAGTCCTCAGAGGGCATTTCCTCCAGTCTTTTCACTTGTAGGAATGACATAATGCTCATCCATGTTCCACATGGCCAAGGAAGCATCGCTTTTTAATCTCATTTGTCTTCTTGGTCTTTGTCTCAATCGGAGAAGATGAAGTACTCTTTTCTCGTTCGTCGTGGAAAGGGGAGGTCCTGTTTCAGCAATGGGGCAGTAGAGGAGGGGAGTGACAAGGAGGGCCCCTCCTCACCCAGAAGACTGATTGCAGTGGAGGACACGTTGGATTTGATAGGAAAAGCGAGAGTCTCCGTCGTGAGGGACGAAGTCGCTCGACTGATAGGGAGAGGGACGGTCCGGCTCCACCAAAATGTCGAATGTCGCAGCTTAGTTGCCAAGGTCAATCAAGTATCTGTGAACGAGTCAAGCTAAGTAAGGGGCCGGGAGGCACCTATATCTACCCAGCCAGGTGTGAGTTCCTTTTCCGACAGTAGAAAGTAGTGAAGATCTAAGTCGGAAATGATCAAGGAGGGCGGGGATAATGACTTAAGGATCGACAGAAAGCGCGGGGGGGGGGGGGGGGGGGGCTCTCTCCCTTCTTATCTTTTTCAGAGGAGTCCACGAGATCTCGCTGGAGGAGATATCTAGCCAAGCGATTCACCTGATCCAGACACTTAGATAGGCGGGTTTGAAGTTTGAAGATAGTAAGTCAGAGTAGTGGCATTCTCATCAAAAGGATAAGTTAGTTCGCATTCCAGTGAGAAAGTGAAAAAAGTGTTTTCTGCGAATATTCCCTGGTGAGGATATGCAGAGGATGGGGGGGTATTAGAGTGCATCAATCTCCTAGGTTACAGTTTTGGATCTATAGGATTGTTTCTGGCTTCTGTAGGACTACGGAACCAACAATGCTTTCTCTCCGATTGCCTTAAACGTTGGAAGGAAATCTGTGTGAAACTTTGTTCGGTCAATAAGGATCAAACCTGTCGTGTTCGGGTCAACAAAATGAGACGATTGCCCCCAGCAGAAGCGGCCTAAACGACGAGCAAACACTCGAACGTGAGAGCAAGGGATCACCCAACAAATGGACGAGTTCCAAAGAGGGAGGAGAAGTGGCAGTCGGGGGGTTTGAGTGAAACCGCAATAGGAAAGAGTATGTAGTCAGTTCCCAATGAAAGCAGGATTCAATTGTCCTGATCTCAGAAGGACACCGCACCCTCCACCTTCTTGCAAACTCACTCCTATCAGATTGGAGCAAGGTCACCAAGTGATCCCGAACCATCCGAGTTTTAGGCACACGGGGTCGGAGTCCAAGTTATCCCCTGATAAAGAGGTGTCTTGGCAGGGCGGATACCTGGAGTTACACAGCGCAAACGTTGGGGAACAAGCCACCAATCCATAGTTTGTATCACCGATATATGAAAAGGGCTAGACCATGGATGGGTCGTCATAGTTCCATCGAAATACCCTCTTCTTACAATCAAACAATTGATTGCCCAATCTAAAGCTAAAGAACGAGAGGTACATCCGAACTAGCAAATCCGCCTTGCTATCCATCCTGGAAATCATCCAGCGATGAGGGGACGGAATCACTCGGGGAAGCCCAGACTTGGTCAGGGATAGCGGAACAGACACAGCCCGTACCACTTTCATCGGCAAACAACCAAACCCTTGGGACCTTCTTCAACCCGTGGATGTGATGAGTCGGCATCGAGGTGCCAAACGACTCCGTCAATAAAAGCTCTTCGGAATCATCAGCCTGTTATCCCCGACGTACCTTTGATCCGTTGAGCGAGAGCCCTTCCACACGGGACTCCCAGATCACTATGGCCGACTTTTGTTTCTGTTCGACCAGTCGGTCTCACAGTTAGGCAGGCTTATACCATTACACTCACGAGCAGAATCGACGGCTTGAGCCTACCTTCGCACACCTCCGTTACTCTTTAGGAGGCATCCGTCCCAGATAAACTTAACTAACCACCTCACAGTGTCCCGTCCCCGAGACCGGTTAGGCACCCGTCAGACGAAAGAGTAATCTTTCAGGATTGGTCAATGTGTGGGACCACCTCCCACCTATCCTACACATTCGATTGATGGTTGTCAATGCGAAGTTATAGTGCAAATAAAAGGTGCACAGGGTCTTACCGTCTAGCCATTGGTACTCCGCATCTTCACGGAGAATTCAATTTCACTGGGTCCATGTTGGAGACAGCGGGACAGTCGTGACACCATTCGTGCAGGTCGCTACTTATGCGACAAGGAATTTCACTACCTTAGGACAGTTAGAGTTATTATCGTTGTTTATCGGGGCTTCCGTTCAAAGCTCTTCAAACACTTCTCCTTTCGACCTTCCAGCACCAAGCAGGTGTCATGCTCTATACATCGTGTTACCACTTAGCAGAGTCCTGTGTTTTTAATAAACAGTCGCTACCCCCTGACCTGTGCCGCTTTCCCCCATATAGGGGAGAGCACCCCTTCTCCCGAGGTTCTATGGGCATCCTCCGAAGTCTCATCTCAATCCTTAGCTTTCTAAGAGAAGTCGTTGGGGCTTTCCAATCGTAGGCCTGGGCCTTCTTTCTTTACCCTTTTTCGGAGAGGCAACCGTCTTGTCGGGACTGTCCTGACGTTGTGGGTTGTGCTCATTAAAAGAGTTGTCTTAAATGCCCCTAGAGGCCGTCGCAGGAAGTGAGGTCTCCGTCAGCGAAGTGGGCCATTTTCAAGCAGTGAAGGCGATGGTCGCAGTGGGATTCAATAGTCCTCTCTTAGTGGGAGACTTTCGTTCTTCTACTCAATCTGGCACGTTCTTCGATACAAGTTCCTCTTCTCTTTCATATTTCCTCATTTGCTTATTCCGCTAGCCAAATCCTGACTCTTCTATTTCTTACTGAAGTGGGCAGCATCAAGGCAGATGGTTTACGTGAGTCTGCAAGACTGATTTGAGATTTGATATTTGAATAGAACGAGAAATGGGTTATGCTGGTTGTTTTACGAGAGGACGTCAGAAGCAATTTGTCAGTATACTGATTTTCGGGTGGTCAAAGGGTCTAAAGGAGCACTTTTGACAATGCCTGTGCCCTAGGGAATGGGGAGTCTGCCTCGGCGGACGAGCTCTCCACACTCAATTTCAGACTGAATGAGCTCATCTTATGATCTGAGCCCCCCCCCTTTCCTACCCACAAGAACGCTTTCTCTTTCTCCTTGACTCATTCCCTGAGGAGTCAGATGAGTGAGGGAAAGAGTCCCGTAGGCCCTTCGGGAAATATATATAGCAGAGAGAGAAGAAAACTGTTGCTTTGACTTTTGCTTTTTTCAACTACTGTGACGAAAGAAAGCAAAGAAACTCAGCTTCTTGCAGGTACCAATAAGTAAAGGAAGGAGGTCTACTCGTCAAGTAAAAGCCTCACTTTTCAGCGAAGACCAGAACCGATTCAATCAATGCAACTTCGTCCCACCAGTCGAAAAGGAAGGAATATTCTGAGGCGGGCAAGGAAGAGGCAGAATATGTCAGGAGTGTAGAAAGAGAATCTTCTCATTCTGAAACTCTTATGCGCTATCGGATCTCGATGAAGCCAATGTATCCGCCATGATCCTATCAATTGACCAGTGGAGTTTCGGGACTTCTCCTGAAGAATGACCTAATGGGACCTATAGCCAAGGTCAAATTCTATAACTGACTCAGATGACGATAGATAATCATCTTTATAATCTCAAGCAAAGAGCAAAGCCCCAAAATAGGTAATTGTAAAGGGATTCTTTTACACCGTCACGTGGGCAAAGGAGAAAGACATGCTGGAAAGATGAGAAAGATTGACAGGGATTATCCCTTCGGGCCTTTTCTTTCCCTACTCTTGTATTTGTTTGTGTTAATGCCCTAGTTGGAGGCCTACTACAGGCTATCGAAAGCATTCGGCGGCAAGATCCAATCGCAAGCGATTGACAGGAAGTTGGGGCTCAATTTCGGAAGGCCTCTCCTTTCAGTCGAGTCACTCTGTACCTCTCCCTCCACTACTCGCACCCAGACTAACTGATAGCACTTCTTATGGAATGCTATTCAATTTAAACAAATGTAAAACACTTATGACTACTTTATCATAAAGGATCATCTTAAACAACATTTTGTAAAGATTTCTACATGTACACTTACGGTACGTTTGGTTCCTAGTAAAGGACTAAGAAGGAACGTGAGAAAGGATATGATTGGATGGTATATGAATCAGATAGGTTTTAAACCTTCCCAACCTATGTTTGGGTACACAAGGGATGACCAGGCCGATACAACACAGACATACATGTTGTCTTCCCCGTTGAAACCTTGAAGACTTTTTTATCACTGCTATCTCATAAGCATCTTTTAATATTGCAATAAAAATCATGAATTTCAAGAAATCCTAGGTGTTTCCCATGTTGGGAAAGTGACACCATCATCTAGCTATATCTTGAATTGTATCAATAGAAATAGTGATAGACTCGGTAAACAATTGGTATGCTCGTTTTCCACTCTTTTGAAGAGGTAACTCGGGATTCATACGTTACATATATGTTTGTAACCCTAAGAAAGTTACTACAACTTCAGTTCTAAACTTATGTGAAACAAATCTTAAAAAATAGCTCAAGGAACTCAAGTTCTTAAGTTTTCCGAATCAGCTATAACAAGCCAATCGGAACCTTAGCACACATCAAGAATCAGTTTCAGATCAGTTTGTTATTCTAACATTCTAGGATATAAGACCTCTAATAAAAATAATTTTAAAAAGAATGATTACACTAACCATATCACCATGGTATACCTCTTTTTTATTAGCCCATCAATAGGTATTATGTGGTTAAGTGTATTTGACTCAAAGTAGTACTAGGATAGAGGACCTGTAGGGAAGTTGATCATGAGTTGTGTTAATGAGGACAAGTTGATGCCAGTGGTGGTCTATGGGGCCAGCCATCATTCCTAAAACTTCACTAGAGAACATTTGGCAGTAAACTCGATCCCATTACAAAATGGCATCAGAGCCAATTTCCCTCCATTAGGCGGGGCCCACATAGATATGTGATGTTGCAATCTTGAGTCATGCGAGATAAGCATAAGGAAAGGGCTATACACAAAGGCAAGATGAAGTCACTCTTGTGTTGGTAGCTCATAGTCGTAAATGGGAGTTAGGTGTGCATGGGCCCTTCTGGGTTTGCACAACAATGTGTGAGCACTTATGAGGCCATGTAGTGGAGTCTTAACAGGGACATCAATAATCTAAGTATAGGAGATTGTAACATCGGCATCGGATAAGATGATCTTAATAGGAATGATTGAACTACCCACATCACCAAGGTGCACCTTCACCTTGTTAGGTAGCTCAACAATAGGCACTATGTGGTTCAGCATGCTTGACTTAAAGTAGTACTAGCATGGGTGACTTTTCAGGAAGTTGATCTCGAATTCTATGTGAGTGAGGACAAAGTGAACAACTCAGGCCGATCATTGTTTGCGGGCCAGTCATGATTCCATACTTGTTAAGGCTATCGCCTAGGCGCACCTAAGTGGTCGCCTAGGCAACAAGGCGTCCCAAGGGGGTTGCACTTCGTCTAATTTGTTGTGTTATGTTATTTTCACGCATTTTTTACATATTGATGATTTTTAATGGTCTGATTATGTGTCCTAGTGTTCAAAACGTACATTCATGTGATTGTTATGTGTCAACTATCATTTTTTATCATAATTATAGCTATTAATAGGCATTTTCTAGATTTTCATATTTTGCCTTAAATTTAGATCCTTTTCGTAGTTATATTATAAAAATAGTCAATACTCAGCAATAGATTAATCTTTATTTATGTATTAAATCTCAATCTCTTACATTATTTTGAATTATCTTCTTGTTTTAACAATGCTAAGTAAATTTTTTAGAAAATGTAATTTTTCATGTTCTCTTACCAAAATACATACGTATCATTGAGATAACCATATGTTTATGTACTTACTTACACATATAGTTGTGAAATAAATGTATATGAAGGGAGAAAAGTTTCTGAAAATCATTAAACATATGTACTAATATCATCGAGTTAAACATAAGTTTATGTACTACTTACACACATAGTTGTCATATAAATGTACTAATCATTAAAAGTTTCTGAAAATCATTAAACATATACCTACAGATTAAATGTACTAATATTTTAGCTTTTTTAAAGCCACCTAAGCGACGCTTATCGGGACTAGTCGCAAGGCTCTCTAGTTAAATGTCGTGTCGTTTTGCTGCCTTGACAAGTATGATCATTCCCAAAACTCTATTAGAGCCTTGGCGGTGGGTTAAGGCATTACAAAATGGTATTAAAATTTATCCCCCCAGTAATTGGGGTCCACATGGATATGTGGCACTACAATATTAACGGACTATATGTTGAGGTGGGAATGGAGTCACCCTTACACTGGAAGTGGTGAACGGGAGCTAGGTGTGCATGGACCATTCTGGGTCTGCACTAAAATGGACAACCAATTATGATGTCATAAAGTTGAGCATTGACGAGGATGTTAAGAGTCGAAGAAGAGGAGATTGTAAATCTTAAAGTTTGAGACCTCGTATAAAATGATCTTAAAAGGAATGAATGACAACCCATATTACCAAGGTGTGTCTCCTTTTTAGGTAGTCCATCAATAGGTACTACACGGTTCAACGTGCTCAGCTCATAGTAGTACTAGATGGATGACCTATCAAGAAATTGAGCGTAGGTTATACGTGAGTGAGGACAAAGCGCAAAGCCTATAGGACCCATATTTATATCTAAAACTCTACTAGAGTCTTGGGCGTCGAATCCAAGAATTACAAAACAATATCAGAGCCAATTCCCCTCAATAGGTAGGAATCTTGAGTCGTACGGTCTAGACATGAGGAAAGGGCTATGTGTTGAGTCGAGATAGAGCCATCCTTGTGTTGGTAGCCGTGAATAGGAGATGGGTGTACAGTTTCCATTCTAGGTTTGCATTGAATTGGAGAAGTGATTATAGATCCATATAGTGGAACCTTAACAAGGACATCAAGAGTCTAAGTGAGGAAGATTGTAACATCTCAGGATTTGAGGCCACAAAAAAAATCTTAAAAGAAAGATTGGACTAACCATATCAACAAGGTGGACCTCTTTTTCAAGTAGCTCCTCAATAGGTACTCTGTGGTTAAGCATGCTTGGGTCAAATTAATACTATGATGGGTGCATGTCCGAAAGTTGAATCTGAGTTGTGTATGAGTGAGGACAAAGCGCACAGCCAAGGCCAGTGGTAGTCTATTAGGCCATACATCATTCTTGAAACTCTACTAGAGCCTTGCACAGTGGGCGCGGACGTTCCAGTTATATGTATGAATGAGATGGATATGCATGTTCATGATGATATCTCTTGGTGTCTGCTTTTTGTTGATGGTATTTTGTTGATTAATGACACTAAACATGGAGCTAATCACAAACTCAAGATATGAAGAAATGTCGGAATCTAAAGGTGGTAAAAGTTGTGGATATAAAACAAAGTATGTGCATTGCAATCTCAATAAATCTAAAAGCCCTAAGAGGATATGAAGCCAAGTTGGATGGATTTGATGTCACAGAACGTGACAAGTTTCATTACTGACGTTATTTATATGGAAGGGGAAGTACAAGAGGATGTCTCTCATATGATCAATGCAAGAAGTATAAATAGAAGTGTCAACATGCGACTACAAGATTCGCAATAGAATTAATGCCACATTTTATAGACCAATCATACACCAAGCCATGTTGTATAGTAGCGTATGTTGTGCTATGAAGAAACAAGATGAATGTCACATGAATGAAAATGCTAGGAGCAATGAGTGATAAGACAAGGAAAGATCGTACTAGAAGTTATTATATAAGAAATAATAAATGGAAGTGGTGCGTATTGAGGACAAGTTACAAGAGGCTCGTGTTAGTGGTTTAGAAAATGTGCAATGAAGAGTCATATTTACACCACTTTGGAGTGTTATTATTTAGTCTGACAAAGTCAAAGGAGGACGGCGTAGACCTAAATTGACTAGGGAGAGTTGATAAGGAGAGATCTAGATTAATTACATCTCAATGAGAATAACCCCAAAACAAAGCTGAATGAAAACAAAGGATCCATGTACCTGGTCTAACATGGTTGGGATTAAGGCTAGAATGATGATAATGGTGCATTGAGAGAGAGAGACAGACGACATGCTAACTTGTGTACACCACCACTTATGGAAAAAAGATAATGACAAAACTAGGATTTGAGAACTTTCAATTTGACTAAGAAGGTCTAAATTTTGGGATTTCTCATGTAAAATGGGAAAATCATTACAGTTTCGTCACCTATTCAACACAAAATCAAGAAAGGATTTGGGAATATAGCTGACACCGTACTCATGTGCGTTAACTGAGTAAGTTTTTGGAAAAGCCATACGGTTAAAATTTGAAGTTCACATGAATATCATATATATCAAATTTGAGTTGATTTGTACACTTGTAAACAACCATTTATCGAGGAAGTCCAAAACTGACATCCTCAAATATGTGTGTTGTTTGTGTGATACATAATTAAA
This sequence comes from Alisma plantago-aquatica, assembly GCA_963693085.1. Taxonomy (NCBI): domain Eukaryota; kingdom Viridiplantae; phylum Streptophyta; class Magnoliopsida; order Alismatales; family Alismataceae; genus Alisma; species Alisma plantago-aquatica. The sequence goes on along the minus strand of OY856413.1, from coordinate 763,507,965 downwards.
AGTTGTGAGGATATTGTGTTATATTATTAGTTTGTGTGTTTCATGTGATATCCGTACAACACGTGTGTGTATTGTCTGTTCCTACAAGATTCCTCTTTATTTAATATAATTATGTCATATGATATTGGCCTAGCACACTTGGACAGTTGTTCAGACTTCCACTCTGTTAAATGATATTGACCTAGCACACTTAGAACATGTGTTAGAACATGAAGATCATTCGAAGTGAATGTGTGTACCCTCGAATTAATCTCTTGATCACAAAATCGCCCTACAACAACCAGCTCACATGCATTTGCTTCAGTCCTAGAAATCCAACCTACGTAAACAACTTGACCCAACTGAAAACCTGAAAGGAGACTGATGGAATTGGAGATCTGGCGCCTCTTGTAAGAAGTTAACATATTTAGTTCTGAAGCATACTTGTTACCTTTGTTATACTCCATCACTATTTTCAACTCCACTTAGGGTCTAACTAGTTTGGTGTAATTTGTTCTGAAAATATTGGAAGTCCAGTTCCGCTTCAAATTTTATTTGATTGGTTCGGTGAAAGTATGTAACTTCAGTTCCCTAGTTTTCATTGGACTTCCGGTAATATAAATAAACTTCCACAGACGAGTTCCGGAGGAAATCAGATGGAAAACCAGTTTCCTTCGATGTCGTGTCTCGCTCGCTCCCTAATTTCTCTCATCTAGCCGCAACTCGACAAGGCAAGCAACCGGGGAAGAGGCGCTAGCAGTGTTGCTGCACTTGCTCGACGGTCTTGTTGCCGCTTCTGGAGCTGGCTGCTTAGTACGGCTAAGAGAATCCAAACCGCGTAGATCGTAGAACTTTTCGTCCAAGGCCTCATCCAACAACCCACCGCAAGGTAGCGTGAAGATGGAGTTGCAAGTTCAATGTGTTAATCTCCATTCTGAGCCTGCTACCGATGCATCTTCTTGAGGGGAAAATAAACAAATCCACATATCTACCATGATGGCCCTCACTACTCTCTCAAGCTAGATAAGCTATCCCCCAACTTTTGACCTAATCCCTAATCTTTGCCCTATTTTCAAGAAAACACAAATTTCTAACCAATCACCAAGAATCAGTTTTCCAGGAACTCAATTTTCATTTTAGGAAAACGAGTTCCATGAAAAATGTAGTTACACCAAACCAATCAGACCCTTAATTGCAAATGTTTCAATTTTTATGAAATGGGTGCTCTATACACCATTTTCTTCCGAAAATTACTGCCCCATGCTTATCACTAACAATATTTAGCCCATGGTTAACAGCACCAATAAGAATTTAATATGGGGAGTCAACGACACCTTAATTGAAATAGTCATGACTTGTTTTGCATTCGGCCAATAAGATAGAGGGTCAAAAAGAAACGAATAATAAGACCAAGGTGCACAAAAGATAATAGAGGAGAATGCAATGTAACAGATCCACAATTGTGGGTTTAACATGGCAGGGAGCTAAATTAACCTCGCCACCTTGCCACACATAGGATAGGGACTGGGGGGGAGAAAAACATGTCGCTGCACACACGAGAGCAAAGGGGGGAAACCGTTGTCGTCGAAAGGGCGGGAAGCCGCCGATTTCGCCGCAGGAAGGAATTCGGCGCCGCCTTCTCCTGATCGGGATTACAAATTATTGGATACTATTATGGAGATTTTGGATCGGAAGGAAATCGAACGTGGAACGATGTATCTCACTGCTACTCTTTAGCGTTGTTCGGCAGAGCATCCAGTCTCGTTGTCGCTGCCCACCCGCCAACTGCCCAGTTATTCTGCCGTTGGCCAACGCTAGTCGTTTAGTTGTAGCAAACGCTAGGAAAATTGTTTGGCAGAGCGGCAACATTTTTCTTCCCAGCTGCCAAGAGCGTTCCACAAGGATGGACCATCCTCGTCCGGAGTGGCGCACGATTTAACTCGGCTTCCAACTAGAATTGTCAAACGAGTGGGTGGGTTGGGTTTGGGTTGGGCCGTTGCGGGTTTGGGTCTCGCGGGTGCAGGTCAAAAAAGCCCAATTTTAAACGGGTGGACAAACGACACCCAAACCCGACCCGGCGGGTAGCGGGTCGACCCGCGGGTGCCACATAAATTAAGAAGAGAGCAGAATTTATACATATATAGCATAAATAAACACGAGCAGAAGCTGCTCCACATTGACGCAATATGTGCACAGCATGTGTTTGCATATTAACGTCACTTAGAACAGCACATATGGACAATACTCTGTGCGTTAACTTGCTAAAACAGCAGCTGTCCAACAGCCTTTTTTGTGCGTTAACTTGCTAAAACAGCAGCTGTCCAACAGCCTTTTTCTTGCATATTGCTGTCCAAATACTTTGGTGAGCAGCAAGGAAAGAAAAGTTAACAAGCGAAGCAACACTCTAAATGCATACAAGGGCTGTCAACGTTGTTATAAACTGATAACAACATCAAAGTATGCAACATTCACATTATTATTGTGAGGGGTTGAATTTGTTTGTGTGTCATTCAGAAAATCCATCTAGCTAGTAACCTAAAAGAAGGGAAACCAAATAGATTTTAGATATAACTACGCATTTAAATACAGCGATACCCATTACCAAGAGTAAGAACAAAACTGAAATTTTGCCCTGTGGACGTTTTTCTAAACAGAATGGGCAAGAAATTTTACCCTCAAAAAATGAGAAGGGAAAGAGGGATAAATGTTGGTAATACGAAATTTGATAGCAGCAAATAGGGAGATTAATCCATTTAGTAGCTCACGCCTTTGGTACCTGGCAGTTGGCAGCAATTTGTGCCTTTAACTTCCGATCCAGCAGCAGCCGCAAGTACGTAAAGGAGAAGATGTGGAATGAAGGGAAACGTTGTTGCTCTGTGAATGCAGAGATAGGGTGCCGAATCCGAATGGGGAAAGGTAGCATCCGAGCCGGGGATTCAAAGAGGTCTTGAACAACACAGCTTGCCGTGGTAGCTTGTCGTCGTGGCGTCGACACCAGCTGAGTTCACCGTCACCGCGCTAGCCATCCGCATCTGCAATCTCTGTCGTCACCGAACATTGCCAAGAGCCAAGGCGCCGGTTCGTCGTTTGGCAGCTAGGGCACGCTGCAGCAAACAGAAACGCGAGGTCGCGAGGAAAGGGCAGAGCCGCAGAGTCACTACTTTGATTTGTCGATTTGGTAAAATTAAGGCCTTGTTTGGTTGGGCGACCTTGGAACACATGGCTATGAATTCAACCTCCATTTGTTTGGTATGGCGCAGTTCCAGCCCACACCGAGAAAAGCAACCGCACACCGACGTCCATTTACACAGAAACGTATGGAAAATGGACTGCCCCTTTTTCGGGCGCAGTTGTTTTTCCGAGCTGCGGGTTCCCTGTTTCTTCGTTGCTCGAACAGCCCAGTGAGCACATCTCCGGTGGAAACGCAATAACACCTTTTTAGACATTAAGTTCATAAGCGGTGACCATAGTTTTAAACTAAATCCAACCAAACATAAACAACTTGAAAGATTGAGTTGAAGCCACATCCAACCAAACTATAGATGGTGCAGTTCTATTTCCTGTTTTGCATTTCCTGCTTGCAACCAAATTAGCCCTAAGTTACGGTAACCAAAACAAAGGGACGGGAGAATGATGTTATTCGGGCTGAGATTAGTTGGGCCATAGGCACACAGGGCCTTTTATTTTATTTTTATTGTTTCGTTGTAAGAGTGTATATATATTTATTTAATTTAATTAACCGGGTCAGCCGTGGGCTGCCCGCGAAACCCACTAACTAAACGGGTGGGTAGGGATTTGAGTGTTTTTAGGCGGGTGGTGAAATTCATGGCCCAAATCCAATTTAAACGGGTTGACCCACGGGTGTCCGCGGGTTTTGGCCCAATTTGACAGGCCTACTTCCAACCAACCTCCTATCTTTACCGCCCCAATTTGCTTCTTTCTTCCACACTAGTGGAGTCGTAATATTCTCTCTGTCCAGTAGCATGGGTGGCAGTGCCACCGGGAGACTTAACGAGTTTGATGCCTTTGTGTCCGAATATGTAAACCCAGTCTCATCCAACTCGGAAAAATTGAGTTTGGTTTTGGATTTTATCAAATCGGGTTGGTTCTGGGTTTGAATATTGATGTCCGAAGTGAAAATGGGTCAATTTTGGGTAGTGATTTGTTCAACCTGGATTGAATCTAGGTCGAAAAATTGGGAAATTATAAGGTATAGTTATGTACAAATTATTGTATTTAGTGTATCAATAAAATAAGTGTATGGTTCAAGTTTGGTTTCGGATTCTAAATTATGAAACCGGGTCTGGTCTGGTTCCAAACATATCACTTTATAAAAAAATTGATTCTGGATCGGAACCGGATTGAATCATTTTTTATAAAATCGGTTGTTGTTTGATCTAAAACCGACCCGGAACCGGCTTTTTGACACCCCTACCTATGATTGTTGCCAAATTCTCCCCAACAAGGGTTTCTCCCGAAATATATACCTACTACCATGTTACAAAAGAGAACTACATGTCAATTCAGAACCATAATTTTGTCTACACGGCTGTTTTGTTCTACATTTGGAAAATTGAATACTATTATTAAATGTGTTATCGTAGTTTATCTCTCCGGATTGTTTATCTTTTTAAACATGCAACTTTTTAAACAGGCAACTATCCTCAGTAATAGGGGCTATTGAAACTCTGAATTTATGACCAAGTTATTTACCACCCTTGGGCCAAATATGTATGTAGTGATCACTCATGTAGGGATGGTCCACTATAGTTGTTCGCTTGACAATCACTTTGCTAAACACACACATCTAGTAAAGGTTTTGTCAAACGGAGTATTTTTTCTTAAGGTGGGCTAGACAAAAATGTTTTATTGTACATGGGTAGAATAAAGTAGGATAATATCTTATCCATACTTGTACTTGTAATAGGATAGAATATATATTATTATCATGTCCTTACTTGTACTTGGTTACTCACATGGTAAATTTTTGGTGTAACATGTGGAATTGGTGTAATGAATAAACAGATGAAGCATATAGGATAAGACCTCTATCATTGCCCTGGTCTTTTTATTTGCAGATATGCAGGAAAAATGTGATAGTTTGGTTTGGGACTTACATCCTTTAATTCAATGAGTTTTATGTTGATTTGAGAGTTATACATTGTCCATATTTTGATAATGACTTAATCATTCAATTCGTATGTATCTAGTATGTTTGTTTAAGATTTATTTTAGACTTTAGGTACATGAAAATGATCAAATTATACACGCTCTAGCTTGTTTAAGCAATGCAAATGTGCAATTTAGAAAATCACCCCAAACAACCTTAGATTATTTTTTAATCATTTGTATTGATGACATGACTTGTAACTAAGATGAGAAAAAAACATGAACACTTAATTCTAACATTTGATTACTCAAAAATCATTTTGAAAATTTTGTCACAACAACTTTGTTGGTCAAGTTAGGATCTCGACCGACTACTGATGGATTTTTAGAAATTGATCAATCAGTCGAGTTGTACACTCACAAAACTCGATCGACCAATTTACTGACCGAAATGGATTTTAGCTGGTCGGTCGAGTTTCCCAGGACAAACTAGGTTGATAGTTTGAAAATTAGATTTGTCAGTTAGTGGATTGATCGAGTTATCTTTATTGAAACTCGACCGAATGTACTGTATAGAAAATACAGAAAAAGTAATTCCAACCATTGGAGAGTTGTGAGAAACAAAAATAGTTCTGTTGCAAGTTGTAAAATGGCTATTTTTCGTTCTTAAGCGATCCCACACTCAAAGGAACACCACCAGCTATAAATAGAATCTCTTAGAGTTCATTCCAAGGTTGTTCATTCATGCTATCCTTGGTCCTTGCTATAGTTGAGTGTGCTGCAACCCTTTGAGCCCCTTTCTCTATCTCATTTATAAAGTATTTTGTGATTATGAGTGAGTTAGGCATGTTGTAAGCGAGCTACCTCAATGTTATCTTGTAAAGCTCTCCATCCTTACATCTTCCCAATCTCCTTTCTCAAAGAGAAAAGGATGAAGTGATCTTCTTTGAGTGAAGGAGGAGTTGTTCTTCTTCTTCAAGGTTGAAGAAGGTGTGAAGATCTTCTCCAAGTGAAGGAGAAGGATAAGGCAGAAGATTCAAGAAGAGTGGGTAATTCTTACAAGGCCAAAGACTTGATGCAAGTGTGGGTAAGTCTTTGGTGAAGGTTGAAGACATCTTGATCAAGTGGGTAAGTCCTTGAGTAGGTGAAAGACTCTTGTCTTGAATAGGTAAGTCATTGGATGTATGTTGGTCTTCTTGTATCTCTTATAATGGAATATAAGTATACATGGGTTGCAAAGTCCTAGAAATTGACCTCTCTAGGTAGTGGACTGACGGTCTCCTAGTCTGGAGATTGGAATCACTTTAACTACCTTGTCCAAGTTTTTGTTTCAATCTCTCTCATCCTTGTTATGCTTGTTTAGATAGAACTTCAAATTGAGTTTTTGCATTTGGTTTCAATTGATATAATTTGAAAGTCTAACTATTTTTGTGAGAATTTTGAAGCTCTATTCACCTCCCTCTAGAGCCCTAGATGCAACAAGTGGTATCAGAGCAATGATCTTCTCCAATAAATCCCCTATGAGACCAGAAGATGAGTGAGAACCTACTTGGTTCCCTCAACCTAGAGGACATGGAAAAGCATCCCAAGATAGTTCGTCGGCACCCAACAACCGAGCACAGGGTCAACAACAAGCAACGACGAGATTCTATGCAATAAATCAACCTAAAGCAGTAGTCAACCCACGGGTTGTGACAGGTCAGATGGAACTATTTTATTCCGATATGTCTACACCCTGCTTCGTATTTGTTTTAATTGATCGGGGTGCTACACATTCCTTTATCACTAGAAGAGTGATCTTAGACTGCAACATGACTGTCAGTTATAGAGTAGATAGTCTAATGTTAGAAACTCCTCTGTTGGGATCTGCAGTGTTGCAGGAGGTGTGTTCTCCTTGCATTCTTTCCTTTCTAAACATCGCATTTAGGTGGATCTTATACCACTTGAGATGCACGAGTTTGACATAATTCTTGGAATGGACACCCTAGAAAAGTATAGGATTGTCTTGGATTGTGAGTCCAAGCAAGTTGTGTTCACAAATGATGGTGACACATGGATCTTTTAGGGAGATAGAAAGATTCTTCCAACCTGTCTTGTGTCATCTATGGCAGCGGAGAAGCTGATGAGGCAAGGATGTTTTGCATTCTTGGCACATGTGGTAGACACCATAGTGGAGAGCTCTAATATTTTTGAAGTTCTGATAGTTAGGGAGTTTGAAGATGTACTCCCTCAGGAGCTTCCAGGTGTACCTCTGCCCCGAGAGATTAATTTTTAGATTAATCTAATCCTGGACACACAACCAATAGCACAAACACCGTATAGAATGACACCTGCTGAGATGGCAGAGCTCAAGAAGCAACTGCAAGAGTTGCTTGAGAAAGGATTTATCCGACCAAGTACTTCACTGTGGGGTTCTCCGGTCCTCTTTGTTAAAAAGAAGGATGGGTCTATGTGATTATGCATTGATTATAGGCAGTAGAATAAAGTTACCATAAAGAACAAGTATCCTTTGCCAAAGATCGATGACTTGTTTGATCAGTTTGTGTGGTGCAACTATCTTCTCTAAGACAGATCTGAGGTCAGGATATCACCAGTTACGTATCAAAGAGAGTGACATATCTAAGTCTGTCTTTAGAACAAGATATTGTCACTATGAGTTCATAGTTATGTCGTTTGAACTAACTAATGCACCAGCTACATTCATGGAACTCATGAATAGAATCTTCAGACCTTTTCTTGATCAGTTCATAGTATTCTTCAAAGATGACATCTTAATCTACAGTAGAGATGCTCAACAGCATGAGCAGCACCTCCGTCAGACTTTAACGTTGCTAAGAGAGCATAAGTTGTATGCAAAGCTTAACAAATGTGAGTTATGGTTACCAGAGGTTTCTTTTCTAGGACACGTAATATCTACCTCAGGTATTCGTGTTGATCCTAATAAGGTAGAATCTGTCCTACAATGGGAATAACCTAAGACACCGACGGAGATACGCAGTTTCCTAGGACTGGCAGGCTATTACAGGAGGTTCATTAAGAAATTCAGTTCTATAACCTTACCCCTAACTAAGTTGACAAGGAAGGAGATTCCTTTTGTATGGAATGACAAGTGTCAACATTCCTTCCAGTTACTAAAAGAAAGGTTAACAAGTGCACCTGTGCTGGTGTTACCTGAGCAGGGAAAGGGGTACATAGTTTTCTGTGATGCATCTAAGAATGGCTTAGGATGTGTGTTAATGCAAGATAAGCAAATTATATCTTTTGCTTCTCGACAGCTTAAGAAACACGAGGAGAATTATCCGACACATGATCTAAAGCTAGCTGTTGTGGTCCATGCTTTGAAGATCTGGAGACATTATCTCTATGGAGAAACAATCCAAATTTTCACAGACCATAAGAACCTAAAGTATATCTTCTCACAGCATGAGCTGAACATGAGGCAATGCCGCTGGATAGAATTAATCAAGGACTACGACTATACAATTGATTATCATCCAGGGAAGGCTAATGTGGTAGCTGATGCATTAAGTAGAAAACCAGCAACACCAGCCTTAGGTAAAGTACAGTTAAACTCTTTAGTGTGCTTTAAAAGAGATATGCTTATATCCTTAAAGGAAGACAATGTACAACTTAAGGTGTCATTGTTAGTCGGGTTGGTAGCTGAAATGCAAGTAAAACCTACTCTGAGGTAGCAGATTAAGGAAGCACAACAAGCTGATATTGTGATTCAACATATCAGGTCAAAGTATGGTAGTGAGAAACGGGATGGCTTCCATGATTCTGATGATCAGGTAGTCTGTTACCATGGTAAGATGGTAGTACCTGATGTCGATAACCTAAGGAAGTTAGTCTTGGAGGAGGCTCATTCTTCAATGTATGCCATGCATCCAGGGAGCACCAAGATGTATCATAACTTGAAAGATATGTATTAGTGGCCTGGATTGAAGAAAGATGTAGTTGAGTTTGTTATGCGGTGTCCGGTGTGTCAGCAGGTTAAAGTTGAACATCAAAAGCCTGCAGGAACAATGCAACCTCTGCCTATACTGTAGTGAAATGGGATCATGTAACCATGGACTTTGTGGTTGGTTTGCCTAGAACAGCCAAAAATCATGATTCCATTTGGGTGATAGTTGATAGGTTGACAAAGACATCACATTTCTTACCTGTCAAAACAACCTACACTGGTGAGAGGCTTGAACAAATCTATATAGATGAGATAGTGTGGTTGCACGGGGTTCCAGCTACTATCGTTTCTGATAGAGGTCCCCAATTCACAAGTCATTTTGGGAACAACTACATAAAGCTTTGGGTACGCAGTTAAGGTTTAGTACTGCCTTTTACCCGTAGACAGATGGACAATCTAAGAGGACCATACAAACTTTGGAGGACTTTGCTTAGGGCATGTGTCCTTCAATTTGTAGGAAGTTGGGATCTACATCTGAGCTTGATAGAATTTACTTACAATAATAGCTATCAGCATAGTATTGACATGGCACCATATGAAGCATTATATGGTAGACGTTGTAGGTCTCCTTTATGTTGGTATGAAATAGGATAAAATCAACTTTTGGGTCCTGAGCTTGTGCAACAGACAACTGAAGAGATTAACGTAATACAACAACAATTAAAGAATGCACAAGATAGATAGAAGTCGTACGCCGACAAACGACGTAGACCCTTAAAATTCCAAGTTGGAGACATAGTATATCTCAAAGTCTCACCTTAGAAGGGTGTTCTTAGATTTGGAAAAAAAAAAGTTAGCTCCTAGATTTATGGGGCCTTATCCAATCATTGAACGGGTTGGAAAGGTAGCTTATAAGCTAGAGTTACCATCTGAGTTGCATAAGTTGCACCCAGTGTTCCATATCTCCATGTTGAGAAAGTGTCATCTTGACACAGAGTTAGTTTTACAACCTGTGGAGGTAGAATTAAATGATGATATATCACATGTTGAAGGACATGTGATAATCCTTGATAAAAGAATTAAAAAGCTGAAAAAGAAAGACATATGTCTTGTAAAAGTTCTCTGGAATCACAGTGGCATTGAAGAAGCTACATGGGAGCTGGAAGAAGAGATGAGGAGGAAGTACCCTTCTCTTTTCTCTTAATGTTTTTGTTAATGATTTCGGGGACGGAATCTTTGTAAGGGGTGGATAATTTTTAACATCCCTGACCTGGGTTATGCTTTAACCCAAGGTGTTTTGTTTAAGAAAGATAATTATATGCTTGCTTTTATCTTTTGAAAAGTAATTAAGGCTCAAGAGGAACTTATATCTCAATTTTAGTCCTTTTTTAATGATGTTGAAATAATGTTTTGCTTGTTTTGGACTAAAGTGTAAATTACCCAAGTTGAGGGGTTAAATTGCAAATGTTACATGATAAAATGTTCCTCATGTGTTAAAGCATCATAATTATGGGTATGATTCAGAGTTATGGCTTGAGATAGCCTCAGCACCATGAAAGAGCTTGCTGAGCAATCTTTGTGCATTAAAACCTAGTTTTGGTGTAATGTGCAATTTACCCAAAACCTAGGGTTCAATATGAAAAATACCACCTCTAGAGGGTCCCTCATGATTCTTTGCATCATGTTAAGAAAATAATTTGAGAGGGGTGCCTCATTTTAATCACTTTGGAGGAGAGAGAATCTTGATATTAAAATAATCAAGATTTAAGCACATAATTGGAACTTTACTTCAATTTAATGCAAAAATAAATATATTAATTGAAGAGCCCTTCAACCAAAAGGTGAGGTATGGTTTTGCAAAAGGTTGGGAGAGCTTGTGCCTTGCAAAGGCACGAAAATATCTTAAGTGAGTGGAGAGCCCACTCACATTAAGTTAATGAAAAGTAATATCCACTAAAAATGGGATATTGGTATAATATGATTAAGGTGTTTAAATTGCTTTTCTTTTAATTTGAGGATAATGAAGGGGAATTAAAGGCAAGGGAAGGTGCCTTCGTGAACAAGGGAAATAGGGGAGTGTGTGGCATGATTTGGTGAGTTGAAGGATTTTCTTTCAACTTTCTCTCTCCTAGAAATTCCCTTATATATACTCTCTTTTCCACTCAACCAAAGATCTTTTGTCGGATTTTCTTTCTTGCTTGCCTTGGACGAGCTCAAGGGGACTAAGGAGCAACAGGAGGATGAGTTCCAACATGTAGGTAAGCTTCTTGATCACTTTCAACCATGATTTCATGGTGGAAATAAAAAAATGATGGGTTTCTTCTCTTCCTCCGTCAGTCTTCCTTTCTAGCCAATCCTTTTTACTCAAAAGCTTGAGGAACGAACCTTGTGGAGTTGAGAAAGCTTCTTCCACCATTAAAGACGTGAAGTTGGAGCTTTGAAGAACTCTTTGAAGGCGAGTTATATAACTTGAACCCAATTACATCATTATTCAATTTCAATCTTTCAAGTTATGTTGATTTCTTCTTCTTCTTGATTAAGTGCTTATTATAATGGATGATTCTATGAAATCAGTAGTGAATGAACGTAAGAAATGAAGGTAGATAATGATGACATCATATTGGACACTTTTCCCAAAATTGCAACTCCATTCAGTTTTCAACAAGTTGGACATTCAGTTTCACCAAACCGTTTGGTGACCAAACAGTTTGCAAACCGTTTGGGGATTTGGTTCCAAACTGTTTAGACATGGTTGAATGAATGGGAGAGTTGAACATCTGGATGGTTAAATGGTTTAAAACCATTTGGACATATTGGGTTGACCGTTTGGGTTGGGTTGACCGTTTGGACAAGTAAGTTTAAAACTGATTGAAGTCTTAAACGATTTCAAACTATTTGGACAAATAGATCAAAACTGTTTGGATGGTTAAACGGTTTCAAACCATTTAGACCAAGTCAACCAAAACCATTTGGATGATCAATGGTTGTGATTGATGGTTGAGGGCCTAAGGATCATACATGGATGGACTTCAATAACTCAATTGATGAAGAAATCGATGGTACAAACCCTAATTTAATTGATTGAAGGAATCATAAACTGAACCCTTTCAGTTTCAAACTGATTTGGATCAAACAGTCTTGAGACCGTTTGAGTCCAAACGGTCTTGAAACCGTTTGGGATCAAACAGTCTCAGGACCGTTTGGAATCAAACGGTTTCAAAACCGTTTGTTGTTGAAACCTCAAAATCGAATGGAGGTCCAATGTGATCAAATCATTTGGAGATTTAAGATGATAATTGATCCATTGGTCCATTGATGATTATCAATGTTAGGTACAAAGGTCGAAACCCTAAAGTATCTATATGATCAGTATCTTTAGATTAATTAACCCTAAAAGGTTATGAAAGCAATGTCTTAGTACACTATGTCAATCATAGTTGTATGTACTTGATTGAAGGGTTGATGTAACCTAATCAAGTTGAGAGGAGGATAGAAAGGAATTCATACATGAGTATTAATCATGTGGTGATTAGGGTATGATCCTTAGTGAAGAGATCATGAAACCTTAATCGAGAAGGTTAATGAACCATAACCCTAATTCAGAGCAATTCTGAGTGAAACCCTAATACAGGGTAATAGTGAAACCCTAATTAAGGGTGATGACATGAGTAATCCTAAGTTAGGGTTATGAAATGTAAAACCCTAATTTAGATGAATAGTAAACCCAAATTATGGGTAATGGGATATGAGAAACCCTAATTGGATGTGAATAGTAAACCCTAACCCTAATGAGGGGATAAAGGTGTTACTCTTGTATTACAAATTGTGATATGTAAATGATATGGTTGTTATTATATGTACTAACCATGTAGGTATCATGAGGTTATGAGCATAGATAGGTATGTGCTATGATGCTTTATTTATCAAAAGTGTTTAATGGCCCTTGTGAGCCATTATATGCATTATTACCTAGTGAGAGGTAATATGATGGGCTTGAAAGCCATGAGGGATGCTTGTGTAACAAGTGTCATGTTTACCTTGGTCAGATGAACTGAAGGTATTAGTTACCTGATAAGTGGTAACAAGTGTTCTCTGATGAACTGAGGATTTGAATACCCATATTTCCTAATCATGATGATGAGATGATGAGGGATAAGAATTCCCAAAGCTGAGATAAGGGACTGAGATCCTAATGTTTTATTAAGCTTTAAAAAGTACTTGATAGGAGTATTCTACTTTCCTTGTAGCATTTGTTATAATAACTTATGTTTGAACACGTGATTGATGTTAAAAGAATATGGTAATGTACTTAATTAATCAAGTGAAATTCTTATCATGTAGAGCCCTGACCATAGATCCATCATCGTCAGAAGTTGGTGATGGTGAAACAGGTTTTCTTTCGGGATTTCCTGAGGAACACATATTGTTGAATATGTGGGGGTAATGGGCGTGAATACCTTACGCCTTGATGAAGGAATTGATGTTAGATAAGTAATAGAACTCTCAATCCTTCATTATGTGTGTCGAGATGGATGTATCACAAATCTCCCGATGATGATGAATTTCAGATCGATATGAGATAAACATTAAATCTCTTGAATGTCGATGAGAGTGCAGTTGCCGCTGTAACTCTGTAGCGAAGTTGCCAGTATACCCCGGAATGCTATGTTGAGCAGTTGACATGGTCCTGCTTGTAGTCTTGCACTGACCGAGATGTGAGAGGTCATGGAATCTGGTTCTTCCTTTGACCTTGTATGGTACCGATTTCGACTTCGCAGTGGACGGTTGGAGAATGAGCGGTATACCTCATCTCCTCGGGGCATAAATATGATTGTAAAATGTAATCAGCTGTGTTACGTGTAGCGTATTTGCTTAAGATCAAAATGCGAGAATAATTGGCTGGTGTTACATTGCTTAGTATATCCTAGAAGGATGAATGATATACATGTTTCTCCAATACCTTGTTGGATATGTAATATGCTGCTTTGTCAAGAGAGAGCTGAATTACTTAAATACGAATATTGTTCTAATCAGTTTAGATATTGATCTATCTGTTATTGAATATACATAATTCCTCTGTTGAAGTTTTATTTCATTAAACTGCAATAATGATGTTTTTGACGGAGAGTTATATCTCTCGCTGGGACATGGGTCTCACTTTGTTGGTCTCCAACGCTTTTTAGGTAGACGCGGAAGTAGAGGCAGAAATTCAAGTGCAGGGGAAGAACAACATCAACAGCAACAACAACAGGGACAACAGTGAATTCTCAGATGGAGACACTGGCTATCATGTTTTGTATATGTGTACATAGAGTTTGAGAGGTTAAGGCAGGGACAAATGAACATTAGCGAATATGTAGCTAGGTTCATGGAGCTTTTGCGGTTCTGTCCGCATATGGCATCTACTGATGAGGAGAGAATTCAGTGTTTCGAGAAGGGATTGAATGCTGATTTAACCACTCATGTGTCTACTTTAAGGAACAGGGAGAGGTTCGCCACCTTTGTGGAGTCCGTGAGACGGATAGAGAGGTCTGTGATTGAGAAGCGTCAGACCAAGAGTAAGAAGGAATATACTCAATTCCAAGGACAGAGTTCCGGAAGCTTTAAGAAACTAAGGTATTCTGTACCTACACCACCACCAAGATTCAATACCCAGACGCAGTGGATGTCAAGTAAGGGTAGAGGCCGTAGTTTACCACCGAAGGGAACTCACAACTCAGCATCAATGTCAGTAACAGGACCACCCATGCCACAATGGGGAAACATAACCTGTTATAAATGCGGGAAAGAGGGACATGTGGTGAAGGATTGTCTTGAGAAAGTCAAGAATATGACCCAACTACCGAGGCAGAGTCAGTAAGGCTCTCAGAGGCAGTAGTTTGGCAGTGGTGCTAGAGGGCGTGGACAAGCATCCCAAGCTGGTTCGTCGGCACCCAACAACCAAGTACAGGGTCAACAACAAGCAACGATGATATTCTATGCAATAAATCAACCCGAAGCAATAGTCAACCCACGGGTTGTGACATGTCAGATGGAACTATTTTATTTTGATATGTCTACACCCTGCTTTGTATATGTTTTAATTGATCCGGGTGCTACGCATTCCTTTATCACTAGAAGAGTGATCTTTGATTGCAACATGACTGTCAGTTATAGAGCAGATAGTATGTTGTTAAAAACTCCTCTATTGGGATATGTAGTGTTGCGGGAGGTGTGTTCTCCTTGCATTCTTTCCTTTCTGAACATTGCATTCAGGTGGATCTTATACCACTTGAGATGCATGGGTTTGACATAATTCTTGGAATGGACACCCTAGAAAAGTATAAGGTTGTCTTGGATTGTGAGTCCAAGCAAGTTGTGTTCACAAATGATGGTGACACATGGATCTTTCAGGGAGATAGAAAGATTCTTCCAACTTGTCATGTATCAGCTATGGTAGATGAGAAGCTGATGAGGCAAGGATGTTCTGCATTCTTGGCACATGTGGTAGACACCACAGTGGAGAGCTCTAATCTTTCTGAAGTTCTGATAGCTAGGGAATTTGAAGATGCATTCCTTGAGGAGCTTCCAGGTGTACCTTTGCCCCGAGGGATTAATTTTGAGATTAATCTAATCTCGGGCACACAACCAATAGCACAAACACTATATAGAACGGCACCTGCTGAGATGGCAGAGCTCAAGAAGCAATTGCAAGAGTTGCTTGAGAAAGGATTTATCTGACCAAGTACTTCACTGTGGGGTTCTCCGGTCCTCTTTGTTAAAAAGAAGGATGGGTCTATGCGATTATGCATTGATTATAGGCAGTTGAATAAAGTTACCATAAAGAACAAGTATCCTTTGCCAAGGACCAGTGACTTGTTTGATCAGTTGTGTGGTGTAACTATCTTCTCTAAGATAGATCTGAGGTCAGGATATCACTAGTTGCGTATCAAAGAGAGTGACATATCTAAGTCTGCCTTTAGAACAAGGTATGGTCACTATGAGTTCATAGTTATGTCATTTGAACTAACTAATGCACCATCTACATTCATGGAACTCGTGAATAGAATCTTCAGACCTTTTCTTGATCAGTTCATAGTATTCTTCATAGATGACATCTTAATCTACAGTAGAGATGCTCAACAACATGAGCAGCACCTCCGTCAGACTTTAACGTTGCTAAGAGAGCATAAGTTGTATGCAAAGCTTAGCAAATGTGAGTTCTGGTTACCAGAGGTTTCTTTTCTAGGACACGTAATATCTACCTCAGGTATTCGTGTTGATCCTAAGAAGGTAGAATCTGTCCTACAATGGGAACAACCTAAGTCACTGACAGAGATACGCAGTTTCCTAGGACTGGTAGGTTATTACAGGAGGTTCATTAAGAACTTCAGTTCTATAGCCTTACCCCTAACTAAGTTGACAAGGAAGGAGATTCCTTTTGTCTGGAATGACAAGTGTCAACATTCCTTCCATTTGCTAAAAGAAAGGTTAATAAGTGCACTTGTGCTGGTGTTACCTGAGCAGGGAAAGGGGTACATAGTTTTCTATGATGCATCTAAGAATGGATTAGGATGTGTGTTGATGCAGGATAAGCAAGTGATTTCTTTTGCTTCTCGACAGCTTAAGAAATATGAGGAGAATTATCCAACACATGATCTAGAGCTAGCTGTTGTGGTCCATGCTTTGAAGATCTGGAGACATTATCTCTATGGAGAAACAATCCAGATTTTCACAGACCATAAGAACCTAAAGTATATCTTCTCACAGCATGAGCTGAACATGAGGCAACATCGCTGGATGGAATTAATCAAGGACTACGACTGTACAATTGATTATCATCTAGGGAAGGCTAATGTGGTAGCTGATGCATTAAGTAGAAAATCAGCAACACCAGCCTTAGGTAAAGCATAATTAAACTCTTTAGTGTGCTTTAAAAGAGATATGCTTATGTCCTTAAGGAAAGACAATGTACAACTTAAGGTGTCATCGTTAGCAGGGATGTTAGCTGAAATGCAAGTAAAACCTACTCTGAGGCAGCAGATTAAGGAAGCACAGCAAGTTGATACTGTAATTCAGCAGATCAGGTCAAAATATGGTAGTGAGAAATGGGATGGCTTCCATGATTCTGATGATCAGGTAGTCTGTTACCATGGTAAGATGGTAGTACCTGATGTCGATAACCTAAGGAAGTTAGTCTTGGAGGAGGCTCATTCTTCAATGTATGCCATGCATCTAGGGAGCACCAAGATGTATCATAAATTAAAAGATACGTATTGGTGGCTTGGATTGAAGAAAGATGTAGTTGAGTTTGTTATGCGGTGTTCGGTGTGTCAGCAGGTTAAAGCTGAACATCAAAAGCCCGCAGGAACAATGCAACCTTTGCCTATACCGCAATGGAAATGGGATCATGTAACCATGGACTTTGTGGTTGGTTTTCCTAGAACAGCCAAAAGTCATGATTCCATTTGGGTGATAGTTGATAGGTTGACAAAGACAACACATTTCTTACCTGTCAAAACAACCTACACCGTTGAGAAGCTTGCACAGATCTATATAGATGAGATAGTGCAGTTGCAGGGGGTTCCAGCTACTATCGTTTCTGATAGAGGTCCCCAGTTCATGAGTCATTTTTGGGAACAACTGCATAAAGCTTTGGGTATACAGTTAAGGTTTAGTACTGCCTTTCACCCGCTGACAGATGGACAATCTGAGAGGACTATACAAACTTTGGAGGACTTGCTTAGGGCATGTGTCCTTCAATTTGTAGGAAGTTGGGATCTACATATGAGCTTGATAGAATTTGCTTACAACAATAGATATCAGCACAGTATTGGCATGGCACCATATGAAGCATTATATGGTATACGTTGTAGGTCTCCTTTATGTTGGTATGAAACAGGAGAAAATCAACTTTTGGGTCCTGAGCTTGTGCAGCAGACAACTAAAAAGATTAAAGTAATACATCAACAATTAAAGACTGCACAGGATAGACAGAAGTCGTACACCGACAAACGATGTAGACCCTTAGAATTCCAAGTTGGAGACAGAGTATATCTCAAAGTCTCACCTTAGAAGGGTGTTCTTAGATTTGGAAAAAAAAAGTTAGCTCCTAGATTTATGGGGCCTTATCCAATCATTGAACGGGTCGGAAAGATAGCTTATAAGCTAGAGTTACCATCTGAGCTGCATAAGTTGCACCCAGTGTTCCATATCTCCATGTTGAGAAAGTGTCATCCTGACACAGAGTTAGTTTTACAACCTGTGGAGGTAGAATTAAATGATGATATATCATATGTTGAAGGACCTTTGATAATCCTTGATAAAAGAATTAAAAAGTTGAAAAAGAAAGACATATGTCTTGTAAAAGTTCTCTGGCATCACAGTGGCATTGAAGAAGCTACATGGGAGCTGGAAGAAGAGATGAGGAGGAAGTACCCTTCTCTTTTCTCTTAATGTTTTTGTTAATGATTTCGGGGACGAAATACTTGTAAGGGGTGGATAATTTGTAACATCCCTGACTTGGGTTATGCTTTAACCTAAGATGTTTTGTTTAAGAAAGATAATTATATGCTTGCTTTTATCTTTTGAAAAGTAATTAAGGCTCAAGAGGAACTTATATCTCAATTTTAGTCCTTTTTGAATGATGTTGAAATAATGTTTTGCCCGTTTTGGACTAAAGTGCAAATTACCCAAGTTATGGGGTTAAATTGCAAATGTTACTTGATAAAATGTTCCTCATGTTTTGAAGCATCATAAGTATGAGTATGATGCAGAGTTATGGCTTGAGATAGCCTGAGCACCAAGAAAGAGCTTACTGAGCAATCTTTGTGCATTAAAACCTAGTTTTGGTGTAATGTGCAATTTACCCAAAACCTAGGGTTCAGTATGCAAAATACCACCTCTAGAGGGTCCCTCATGATTCTTGGCATCATGTAAAGAAAATAATTTGAGAGGGGCGCCTCATTTTAATCACTTTGGAGGATAGAGAATCTTGATATTAAAATAATCAAGATTTAAGCATAATTGGAACTTTACTACAATTTAATGCAAAAATAAATATATTAATTGAAGAGCCCTTCAACCAAAAGGTGAGGTATTATTTTGAAAAAGGTTGGGAGAGCTTGTTCCTTGTAAAGGCATGAAAATATCTTAAGTGAGTGGAGAGCCCACTCACATTAATTTAATGAAAAGTAATATCCACTAAAAATGGGATATTGGTATAATATGATTAAGGTGCTTAATTGGTTTTCTTTTAATTTGAAGATAATGAAGGGGCATTAAAGGCAAGGGAAGGTGCCTTCATGCAAAAGGGAAAGAGGGGAGTGTGTGGCATGATTTGGTGAGTTGAAGGATTTTCTTTCAACTTTCTCTCACCTAGAAATTCCTTTATATATACTCTCTTTTCCACTCAACCAAAGATCTTTTTTTTTTTATTTTCTTTCTTTCTTGCCTTGGACGAGCTCAAGGGGACTAAGGATCAACAGGAGGACGAGTTCCAACATGTAGGTAAGCTTCTTGATCACTTTCAACCATGATTTCATGGTGGAAAAAAATGATGGGTTTCTTCTTTTCCTCCATCAATCTTCCTTTCTAGTCCATCCTTTTTACTCAAAAGCTTGAGGAACGAACCTTGTGGAGTTGAGAAATCTTCTTCCACCATTAAAGACGTGAAGTTGGAGCTTTGGAGCACTCTTTGAAGGCGGGTTATATAACTTGAACCCAATTACATCATTATTCAATTTCAATCTTTCAAGTTATGTTGATTTCTTCTTCTTCTTGATTAAGTGCTTGTTATAATGGATGATTCTATGAAATCAGTAGTGAATGAACCTTAGAAACAAAGGTAGATGATGATGACATCATCTTGGACACTTTTCCCAAAATTGCAACTCCATTCGGTTTTCAACAAGTTGGACATTCAGTTTCAACCAAACGGTTTGGGATTTGGTACCAATCCGTTTGGACATTGTTGACCGAATGGGAGAGTTGACCGTTTGGATGGTTAAACAGTTTCAAACTGTTTGAACATATTGGGTTGACCATTTGGACAAGTAAGTTTAAACCCGATTGAAGCCTTAAACGGTTTCAAACCGTTTGGACAAAGAGATCAAAATCGTTTGGATGGTTAAACGGTTTCAAACCGTTTAGACCAAGTCAACCAAAACCGTTTGGATGAGCAATGGTTGTGATTGATGGTTGAGGGCCCAAGGATCGTACATGGATGGACTTCAATAACTCAAATGATGAAGAAATTGATGGTACAAACCCTAATTTAATTGATTGAAGGAATCATAAACTGAACACTTTCAGTTTCAAACTGATTTGGATCAAACGGTCTTGAGACCGTTTGAGTCCAAACGGTCTTGAAACCATTTGGGATCAAATGGTCTCAGGACCGTTTGGAATCAAACGATTTCAAAACCGTTTGGTGTTGAAACCCCAAAATCGAATGGAGGTCCAATGTGATCAAATCATTTGGAGATTTAAGATGATAATTGATCCATTGATCCATTGATGATTATCAATGTTAGGTACAAAGGTTGAAACCCTAAAGTACCTATATGATCAATATCTTTAGATTAATTAACCCTAAAAGGTTATGAACACAATGTCTTAGTATACTATGTCAATCATAGTTATATGTACTTGATTGAAGGGTTGATGTAA
Organism: Alisma plantago-aquatica; assembly: GCA_963693085.1. Lineage (NCBI taxonomy): Eukaryota > Viridiplantae > Streptophyta > Magnoliopsida > Alismatales > Alismataceae > Alisma > Alisma plantago-aquatica. The sequence continues at coordinate 763,487,324 of OY856413.1, read as the reverse complement.
TCTAATCAAGTTGAGAGGAGGATAGAAAGGAATTCATACATGAGTATTAATCATGTGGTGATTAGGGTATGATCCTTAGTGAAGAGATCATGAAAACCCTAATCGAGAAGGTTAATGAACCATAACCCTAATTCAGAGCAATTCTGAGTGAAACCCTAATACAGGGTAATAGTGAAACCCTAATTGAGGGTGATGACATGAGTAATCCTAAGTTAGGGTTATGAAATGTAAAACCCTAATTTATATGAATAGTAAACCCAAATTATGGGTAATGGGATATGAGAAACCCTAATTGGATGTGAATAGTAAACCCTAACCCTAATGAGGGGATAAAGGTGTTACTCTTGTATTACATATTGTGATATGTAAATGATATGGCTGTTATTATATGTACTAACCATGTAGGTATCATGAGGTGATGAGCATAGCTAGGTATGAGCTATGATGCTTTATTTATTAAAAGTGTTTAATGGGCCTTGTGAGTCATTATATGCATTATTACCTAGTGAGAGGTAATATGATGGGCTTGAAAGCCATGAGGGATGCTTGTGTAACAAGTGTCATGTTTACCTTGGTCATATGACCTGAAGGTATTAGTTACCTGATAAGTGGTAACAAGTGTTCTCTGATGAACTGAGGGTTTGAATACCCATATTTCCTAATCATGATGATGAGATGATGAGGTATAAGAATTCCCATAGATGAGATAAGGGACTAAGATCCTAATGTTTTATTAAACTTTGAAAAGTACTTGATAGGAGTATTCTACTTTCCTTATAGCATTTGTTATAATAACTTATGTTTGAAAACGTGACTGATGCTAAAAGAATATGGTAATGTACTTAATTAATCAAGTGAAATTCTTATCATGTAGAGCCCTGACCATAGATCCATCACGTCAAAAGTTGGTGATGGTGAAACAGGTTTTCTTTCAAGATTTCATGAGGAACACATATTGTTGAACATGTTGGGGTAATGGGCTTGAATACCTTACGCCTTGATGAAGGAATTGATGTGAGATAAGTAATAGAACTCTCAATCCTTAATTATGTGTGTCGGGATGGATCTATCACGAATATCCCGATGACGATGAATGTCAGATCGATATGAGATAAACATTAAATCTCTCGAATGTTGATGAGAGTGCAGTTGCCGTTGTAACTCTGTAGCGAAGTTGCCAGTATACCTTGGAACGCTATGTTGAGAAGTTGACATTGTCCTTCTTGTAGTCTCGCACTGACTGAGATGTGAGAGGTCATGGAATCCGGTTCTTCCTTTGACCTTGTATGGTACCGATTTTGACTTCGCAGTGGTCGGTTGGAGAATGAGCGGTATACCTCATCTCCTCGGGGCATAAATATGATTGTAAAATGTAATCATCCGTGCATCATATTTGCTTAAGATCAAAATGCGAGAATCATTGGCTGATGTTACATTGCTTAGTATATCCTAGAAGGATGAATGATATACATGTTTCTTCAATACCTTGTTGGATATGTAATATGTTGCTTTGTTAAGATTGAGCTCAATTACTTAATTAAGAATATTGTTCTAATCAGTTTAGATATTGATCTATCTGTTGTTGAATATACATAATTCCTCTACTCAAGTTTTATTTCATTAAACTGCAATAATGATGTTTTTGACGGAGAGTTATATCTCTCCTTGGGACATGGGTCTCACTCCATTGGTCTCCAACACTTTTTAGGTAGATGCGGAAGTAGAGGTAGAAATTCAAGTGAAGGGGAAGAACAACATCAACAGCAACAGGGACAACTGTGAATTCTTAGGTGGAGACACTGGCTATCATGTTTTGTATATGTGTACATAGAGTCCTATGTGTCGTCTCTGTACTCTCAGGTCCTCGGAGTCAGTAGTTATTTTAATGAACCGATCTGAGATTTTGGCTTGATGCCTCAATGTTTTATGCTGCCTATGTACAGTTTTAACAGGGCAGTTGATGTATGTGATCATTGAGAAGGAATGGTACAAGAGATGTACTTGTGAACCAGAATGTAATAAAATTTCTTTGGTTCTTTTTGAAAGAGTTTTCCAATGAATGGATCTCTTGAAAATGGTTTTAATTTTTAGTGATTTTCAGTAAATCCACTGCTAACAAACGCTTTTTCTTAGTTAATGACATTTTGTTCGAACGGTGTATTGCAAATTAGTGGTATCAGAGCCCTAGGTTCGCTGAGTCTATAGAGACATAGGATTAAGGTTGTTGAGTATGTTCTAGTGTCTTCCAGTTTATCTGGTAAGTGTCTTCTGCTCATATAGGAGAAGAAGAACTTGAAGATGTCTGGATCACATGATGAACACATTGTTGAGAGCAATGTTGCTGCACCAGGAGGAGGTGCAAGGGACCAAAATAGGGAGGGAGCAGTGCCTGAACAACCCCAGTTCAATCAAGCAGATATGGGGAACCCAGCCTTCCAAGCCATGTTTGGGCAGTTTATGGCAACTATGACTCACATGATAGATAAGATGCCACTACATGCGCCTAGGGAACCAGCCCATAATGAAGGACATGGAGCCGACAAGACTTTTGAATGGCTTAGGCGGGTAGGAGCCACAGAGTATGCTGGTACAGCTGACCCAGCAGATGCTGACCTATGGCTGCCTGAGCTGGAGAAAACCTTCAGAATCCTTATGATTCCTGAAGATGAGAAAGTGAGGCATGTTGTGTACCTGTTGAAGGGGAGTGTTGGTCACTGGTGGACCATAGAAGAGGGCAAGAGGCCAGGTGTTGAGATTGGTTGGGAAGAATTCAGGCGAGAATTCATCAGTAGATATTTCCCTAAGACGTATCTAGATGAGAAAATCTCTCAGTTTGAGAGGTTAAGGCAGGGACAGATGAACATTAGCAAATATGAAGCTAGGTTAATGGAGCTTTTGCAGTTCTGTCCGCATATGGCATCTACTGATGAGGAGAGAATTTGGCATTTTGAGAAGGGATTGAATGTTGATTTAACCACTCCTGTGTCTGCTTTAGAGTACATGGAGTGGTTCACCACCTTTGTGGAGTCCATGAGATGGATAGAGAGGTTTGTGATTGAGAAGCGTTAGACCAAGAGTAAGAAGGAATATACTCAATTCCAAGGATAGAGTTCCGGAAGCTTTAAGAAACTAAGGTATTCTGTACCTACACCACCACTAAGATTCAATACCCAGACGCAGTGGACGTCAAGTAAGGGTAGAGGTCGTAGTTTACCACCGAAGGGAGCTCATAGCTCAGCATCAATGTCAGTAACATGACCACCCAGGCCACAATGGGGAAACATAACCTGTTATAAATGCGGGAAAGACGGACATGTGGTGAAGGATTGTCCTGAGAAAGTCAAGAATATGACCCAACTACCGAGGTAGAGTCAGCAAGGCTCTCAGAGACAGCAAGGCTCTCAGAGGCAGCAGTTTGGCAGTGGTGCTAGAGGATGTGGACAAGCGTCCCAAGTTGGTTCGTCGGCACCCAACAACCAAGCACAGGGTCAACAACAAGCAACGATGAGATTCTATGCAATAAATCAACCCGAAGCAGTAGTCAACCCATGGGTTGTGACAGGTCAGATGGAACTATTTTATTATGATATGTCTACACCCTGCTTCGTATCTGTTTTAATTGATCCGGGTGCTATGCATTCCTTTATCACTAGAAGAGTGATCTTCGACTGCAACATGACTGTCAGTTATAGAGCTGATAGTCTCTTGTAAGAAACTCCATTGTTGGGATCTGTAGTGTTGCGGGAGGTGTGTTCTCCTTGCATTCTTTCCTTTTTTAAAATCGCATTCAGGAGGATCTTATACCACTTGAGATGCACGGGTTTGACATAATTCTTAGAATGGACACCTTAGAAAAGTATAAGGTTGTCTTGGATTGTGAGTCCAAGCAAGCTGTGTTCACAAATGATGGTGACATGTGGATCTTTCAGGGAGATAGAAAGATTCTTCCAACCTGTCTTGTGTCAGCTATGGTAGCTGAGAAGCTAATGAGGCAAGGATGTTCTGCATTCTTCGCATATGTGGTAGACACCACAGTGGATAGCTCTAATCTTTCTGAAGTTCTGATAGTTAGGGAGTTTGAAGATGTATTCCCTAAGGAGCTTCCAGGTGTACCTCTGCCCCGAGAGATTAATTTTTAGATTAATCTAATCCCGAGCACACAACCAATAGCACAAACACCGTATAGAATGACACCTGCTGAGATGGCAGAGCTCAAGAAGCAACTGCAAGCGTTGCTTGAGAAAGGATTTATCCGACCAAGTACTTCACTATGGGGTGCTCTGGTCCTCTTTGTTAAAAAGAAGGATGGGTCTATGCGATTATGCATTGATTATAGGCAGTTGAATAAAGTTACCATAAAGAACAAGTACGCTTTGCCAAGGATTGATGACTTGTTTGATCAGTTGTGTGGTGCAACTATATTCTCTAAGATAGATCTGAGGTCTCTAAGTCTGCCTTTAGAATAAGGTATGGTCACTATGAGTTCATAGTTATGTCGTTTGGACTAACTAATGCACCAACTACATTCATGGAACTCATGAATAGAATCTTCAGACCTTTTCTTGATTAGTTCATAGTAGTCTTCATAGATGACATCTTAGTCTACAGTACATATGCTCAACAGCATGAGCAGCACCTCCGTCAGGCTTTAACTTTGCTAAGAGAGCATAAGCTGTATGATAAGCTTAGCAAATGTGAGTTCTGGTTACCAGAAGTTTCTTTTCTAGGACACATAATATCTGCCTCAGGTATTCATGTTGATCCTAAGAAGGTAGAATCTATCCTACAATGGGAACAACCTAAGACACCGACAGAGATACGCAGTTTCCTAGGACTGGCAGGCTATTACAGGAGGTTCATTAAGAACTTCAGTTCTATAGCCTTACCCCTAGCTAAGTTGACAAGGAAGGAGATTCCTTTTGTCTGGAATGACAAGTGTCAACATTCCTTCCAGTTGCTAAAAGAAAGGTTAATAAATGCACCTGTGTTGGTGTTACCTGAGCAGGGAAAGGGGTACATAGTTTTCTGTGATGCGTCTAAGAATGGCTTAGGATGTGTGTTGATGCATGATAAGAAAGTGATTTTTTTGCTTCTCGACAGCTTAAGAAACACGAGGAGAATTATCCAACACATGATCTAGAGCTAGCTGTTGTGGTCCATGCTTTGAAGATCTGGAGACATTATCTCTTTGGAGAAACATTCTAGATTTTCACAGACCATAAGAACCTAAATTATATCTTCTCACAGCATGAGATGAACATGAGGCAACGTCGCTGGATGGAATTAATCAAGGACTACGACTGTATAATTAATTATCATCCAGGGAAGGCTAATGTGGTAGCTGATGCATTAAGTAGAAAATCAGCAACACCAACCTTAGGTAAAGCATAGTTAAACTCTTTAGTGTGCTTTAAAAGAAATATGCTTATATCCTTAAGGCAATATAATGTACAACTTAAGGTGTCATTGTTATCCAGGCTGTTAGTTGAAATGCAAGTAAAAGCTACTCTGAGGCAGCAGATTAAGGAAGCACAACAAGCTGATACTGTGATTCAGCAGATCAGGTCAAAGTATGGTAATGAGAAATGAGATGGCTTCTATGATTCTGATGATCAGGTAGTCTGTTACCATGGTAAGATGGTAGTACCTGATGTCGATAACCTAAAGAAGTTAGTCTTGGAGGAGGCTCATTCTTCAATGTATGCCATGCATCCAGGGAGCACCAAGATGTATCATAACTTAAAAGATATGTATTGGTGGCCTGGATTGAAGAAAGATGTAGTTGAGTTTATTATGCGGTGTTCGGTGTGTCAGCAGGTTAAAGTTGAACATCAAAATCCCACAGGAACAATGCAACCTCTGCCTATACCACAGTGGAAATGGGATCATGTAACCATGGACTTTGTGGTTGGTTTTCCTAGAACAGCCAAAAGTTATGATTCCATTTGGGTGATAGTTGATAGGTTGACAAAGACAATACATTTCTTACCTGTCAAAACAACCTACACTGCTGAGAAGCTTGCATAGATCTATATACATGAGATAGTGTGATTGCACGGGGTTCCAACTACTATCGTTTCTGATAGAGGTCCCCAGTTCACGAGTCGTTTTTGGGAACAACTGCATAAGGCTTTGGGTACGCAGTTAAGGTTTAGTATTGCCCTTCACCCGCAGACAGATGGACAATCTGAGAGGACCACACAAACTTTGGAGGACTTGCTTTGGGCATGTGTCCTTCAATTTGTAGGAAGTTGGGATCTACATCTGAGCTAGATAGAATTTGCTTACAATAATAGCTATCAACACAGTATTGACATGGCACCATATGAAGCATTATATGGTAGACGTTGTAGGTATCCTTTATGTTGGTATGAAATAGGAGAAAATCAACTTTTGGGTCACGAGCTTGTACAACAGACAACTAAAAAGATTAAATTAATACAACAACAATTAAAGACTTCACAGGATAGACAGAAGTCGTACACCGACAAACGACGTAGACCCTTAGAATTCCAAGTTGGAGACAGAGTATATCTCAAAGTCTCACCTTGGAAGCGTGTTCTTAGATTTGGAAAGAAAGGAAAGTTAGCTCGTAGATTTATGGGGCCTTATCCAATCATTGAACGGGTTGGAAAGGTAGCTTATAAGCTAGAGTTACCATCTGAGCTGCATAAGTTGCACCCAGTGTTCCATATCTCCATGTTGAGAAAGTGTCATCCTGACACAAAGTTAGTTTTACAACCTGTGGAGGTAGAATTAATGATGATATATCATATGTTGAAGGACATGTGATAATCCTTGATAAAAGAATTAAAAAGCTAAAAAAGAAAGACATTTGTCTTGTAAAAGTTCTCTGGCATCACAGTGGCATTGAAGAAGCTACATGGGAGCTGGAAGAAGAGATGAGGAGGAAGTACCCTTCTCTTTTCTCTTAATGTTTTTGTTAATGATTTTGGGGACAAAATCCTTGTAAGGAGTGGATAATTTGTAACATCCCTGACCTGGGTTATGCTTTAACCCAAGGTGTTTTGTTTAAGAAAGATAATTATATGCTTTCTTTTATCTTTTGAAAAGCAATTAAGGCTCAAGAGGAACTCATATCTCAATTTTAGTCCTTTTTGAATGATGTTGAAATAATGTTTTGCCTGTTTTGGACTAAAGTGCAAATTACCCAAGTTGAGGAGTTAAATTGCAAATGTTACATGATAAAATGTTACTCATGTTTTGAAGAATCATAAGTATGGGTATGATGTAGAGTTATGGCTTGAGATAGCCTGAGCACCAAGAAAGAGCTTGCTGAGCAATCTTTGTGCATTAAAACCTAGTTTTGGTGTAATGTGCAATTTACCCAAAACCTAGGGATCAATATGCAAAATACCACCTCTAGAGGGTCCCTCATGATTCTTGGAATCATGTAGAGAAAATAATTTGAGAGGGGCACCTCATTTTAATCAATTTGGAGGAGAGAGAATCTTGATATTAAAATAATCGAGATTTAAGCATAATTGGAACTTTACTTCAATTTAATGCAAAAATAAATATATTAATTGAAGAGCCCTTAAACCAAAAGGTGAGGTATGATTTTGCAAAAGGTTGGACGAGCTTATGCCTTGCAAAGGCACGAAAATATCTTAAGTGAGTGGAGAGCTGACTCACATTAAGTTAATGAAAAGTAATATCCACTAAAAATGGGATATTGGTATAATATGATTAAGGTGCTTAAATTGCTTTTCTTTTAATTTGAGGATAATGAAGGGGAATTAAAGGCAAGGGAAGGTGCCTTCGTGCACAAGGGAAAGAGGGGAGTGTGTGGCATTATTTGGTGAGTTGAAGGATTTTCTTTCAACTTTCTCTCTCCTAGAAATTCCTTTATATATACTCTCTTTTCCACTCAACCAAAGATCTTTTTTCGAATTTTCTTTCTTTCTTGCCTTGTACGAGCTCAATGGGACTAAGGAGAAACAAGAGGATGAGTTCCAACCTGTAGGTAAGCTTCTTGATCACTTTCAACCATGATTTCATGGTGGAAATAAAAAATAAATGATATGTTTCTTCTTTTCCTCCATCAATCTTCCTTTCTAGCCAATCCTTTTTACTCAAAAGCTTGAGGAACGAACCTTGTGGAGTTGTGAAAGCTTCTTCCACCATTAAAGACGTGAAGTTGGAGCTATGAAGCACTCTTTGAAGGCAGGTTATATAACTTGAACCCAATTACATCATTATTCAATTTCAATCTTTCAAGTTATGTTGATTTCTTCTTCTTCTTGATTAAGTGCTTGTTATAATGGATGATTCTATGAAATCAGTAGTGAATGAACCTTAGAAACGAAGGTAGATGATGATGACATCACCTTGGACACTTTCCCCAAAATTGCAACTCCATTCGGTTTTCAACAAGTTGAACATTCGGTTTCACCAAACCGTTTGGTGACCAAACGGTTTGCAAACCGTTTGGGGATTTGGTTCCAAACTGTTTGGACATGGTTGACGGAATGGGAGAGTTGAAAGTTTGGATGGTTAAACAGTTTCAAACCATTTGGACATATTGGGTTGACCGTTTGGGTTGGGTTGACCGTTTGGACAAGTATGTTTAAAACCGATTGAAGCCTTAAACAGTTTCAAACCGTTTGGACAAATATATCAAAACCGTTTGGATGGTTAAATGGTTTCAAACCATTTGGACCAAGTCAACCAAAACCGTTTGGATGATCAATGGTTGTGATTGATGGTTGAGGGCCCAAGGATCATACATGGATGGACTTCAATAACTCAATTGATGAAGGAATCGATGGTACAAACCCTAATTTAATTGATTGAAGGAATCATAAACTGAACCCTTTCGGTTTCAAACTGATTTGGATCAAACAGTCTTGAGAACATTTGAGTCCAAATAGTCTTGAAACTGTTTGGGATCAAACGGTCTCAGGACCGTTTGGAATCAAACGGTTTCAAAACCGTTTGGTGTTGAAACCCCAAAATCGAATGGAGGTCCAATGTGATCAAATCATTTGGAGATTTAAGATGATAATTGATCCATTGATCCATTGATGATTATCAATGTTAGGTACAAAGGTTGAAACCCTAAAGTACCTAGATGATTAGTATCTTTAGATTAATTAACCCTAAAAGGTTATGAAAGCAATGTCTTAGTACACTATGTCAATCATAGTTGTATGTACTTGATTGAAGGGTTGATGTAACCTAATCAAGTTGAGAGGAGGATAGAAAGGAATTCATACATGAGTATTAATCATGTGGTGATTAGGGTATGATCCTTAGTGAAGAGATCATGAAAACCCTAATCGAGAAGGTTAATGAACCATAACCCTAATTCAGAGCAATTCTGAGTGAAACCCTAATACAGGGTAATAGTGAAACCCTAATTGAGGGTGATGACATGAGTAATCCTAAGTTAGGGTTATGAAATGTAAAACTCTAATTTAGATGAATAGTAAACCGAAATTATGGGTAATGGGATATGAGAAACCCTAATTGGATGTGAATAGTAAACCCTAACCCTAATGAGGGGATAAAGGTGTTACTCTTGTATTACAGATTGTGATATGTAAATGATATGGTTGTTATTATATGTACTAACCATGCATGTATCATGATGTGATGAGCATAGCCAGGTATGAGCTATGATGCTTTATTTATTAAAAGTGTTTAATGGGCCTTGTGAGCCATTATATGCATTATTACCTAGTGAGAGGTAATATGATGGGCTTGAAAGCCATGAGGGATGCTTGTATAACAAGTGTCATGTTTACCTTGGTCAGATGACTTGAAGGTATTAGTTACCTGATAAGTGGTAACAAGTGTTCTCTGATGAACTGAGGGTTTGAATACCCATATTTCCTAATCATGATGATGAGATGATGAGGGATGAGAATTCCCAGAGCTGAGATAAGGGACTGAGATCCTAATGTTTTATTAAGCTTTGAAAAGTACTTGATAGGAGTATTCTACTTTCCTTATAACATTTGTTATAATAACTTATGTTTGAAAATGTGACTGATGCTAAAAGAATATGGTAATGTACTTAATTAATCAAGTGAAATTCTTATCATGTAGAGCCCTGACCATAGATCCATCATCGTCAGAAGTTGGTGATGGTGAAACAAGTTTTCTTTCGGGATTTCATGAGGAACACATATTGTTGAATATGTGGGGGTAATGGGCGTGAATACCTTACACCTTGATGAATGAATTGATGTGAGATAAGTAATAGAACTCTCAATCCTTTATTATGTGTGTCGGGATGGATGTATCACGAATTTTCCGATGATGATGATGATGAATGTTAGATTGATATGAGATAAACATTAAATCTCTCAAATGCCGATGAGAGTGCAGTTGCCGCTGTAACTCTATAGCGAAGTTGCCAGTATACCCTGGAATGCTATGTTGAGCAGTTGACATGGTCCTGCTTGTAGTCTTGCACTGACCGAGATGTGAGAGGTCATGGAATCCGGTTCTTTCTTTAACCTTGTATGGTACCGATTTCGACTTCGCAGTGGTCGGTTGGAGAATGAACGTTATATCTCATCTCCTCAGGGCATAAATATGATTGTAAAATGTAATCAGTCGTGTAGCGTATTTGCTTAAGATCAAAATGCAAGAATCATAGGCTGACGTTACATTGATTAGTATATCCTAGAAGGATGAATGATATACATGTTTCTTCAATACCTTGTTGGATATGTAATATGCTGCTTTGTCAAGATAGAGCTGAATTACTTAATTAAGAATATTGTTCTAATTAGTTTAGATATTGATCTATCTACTGTTGAATATACATAATTCCTCTGCTCAAGTTTTATTTCATTATACTGCAATAATGATGTTTTTGACGGAGAGTTATATCTCTCGCTGGGACATGGGTCTTACTCCGTCGGTCTCCAACACTTTTTAGGTAGACGCGGAAGTACAAGCAGAAATTCAAGTGCAGGGGAAGAACAACATCAGCAACAACAACAACAGGGACAGTAGTGAATTCTCAGGTGGAGACATTGGCTATCATGTTTTGTATATGTGTACATAGAGTCCTATGTGTCATCTCTCTACTCTCAGGTCCTCAGAGTTAGTAGTTATTTTAATGAACCGATATGAGATTTTGGCTTGATGCCTCAATGTTTTATGCTGCCTATGTATAGTTTTAACAGGGCAGTTGATGTATGTGATCCTTGAGAAGGAATGGTACAAGAGAAGTACTTGTGAACCAGAATGTAATAAAATTACTTTGGTTCTTTTTGAAAGAGTTTTCCAATGAATGGATCTCTTGAAAATGGTTTTAATTTTTAGTGAATTTCAGTAAATCCACTGCTAACAAACACTTCCACTTAGTTAATGATATTTTGTTCGAACGGTGTATCACAGAAAGCACTTCAAAGGAAAGCAATCTTCTTCTTCTACACCAAGGTGCTACAAGTGTGGTAAAAAAGGACACTACAAGAGTGAATGTCCTAAGAATAGAAAGTCACACCACAAGAGCAACTCCAAGAAGGAGGAAGAAAAAGAGTAAGGAAAATCCCTTTTACATTGGAGAGTCTTATGGCACTAAAAACCGTATGATTTGCTCTCATTGTAAAAGTAATGATCATTATTCTACTTATTATCTTTAAAAGCCTAATTGGACCAACCCAAAGGTGAAATGGGTCCCCAATATAACCCCAGATCCCAAAGTTTGAGTTGGGAACCGATACTCTCCTTTCTTGTAGTAAAAAGGAAAATGGATTGTTGATAGTGGTTGCACTAAGCACAGGGCAAGTGATATCAGCCATTTTAACATCTTCACAAAGAAGAAAGGAGGTTCAGTTACTTTTGGGGACAACAAAAAAGGTAAGGTAAGAGGTGAGGGTGATGTAGGTGAATCCTTGTGTGTCAAGAATGTTCTCTTTGTGGATGGCCTACATCACAATTTAATAAGTGTTAATCAATGATGTGATAATGGTTACCTTGTATTATTTACTTCTTTTGAATGCTTGCTTCTAGATTCCCTCACCTATCATGTCATATATAAGGGAACTAGAAATGGTAATATTTATGTAATTGTGCTTGACTCTATTAAGCCTATTGTTGGTAGATGCCTAGTATTCGATTTGAATGATATCTCTCTTTATCATCGTCAGCTAGGTCATGTAAATATCCATCAATTGAAAAAGTTGAGAAAAAGAGACTTGGTTAAGGGACTTCCCAAAGTGGATTTTGAAAAGGATGAGGAATTTTAACATTGTACCTAAGGAAAGTAAACCAAGTCCTCCTTTAAATCCAAAAGAGCCTATAACTAAGAGAGCTCTTAAACTTTCCCATATTGATCTATTTGGACCTATGAAAACTCAATTGCTTTGTGGTTTCAAGTATTGTCTTGTTATTATCGATGATTTCTCTCGATATACTTGGACCTTTTTTCTCATTTCTAAAAGTGATACACTTGATGTTTTCTCTAGTTTTTGAAAATGAGTTGAAAATGAATCTTCTTGCCGGATTATTTCCATCTATAGTGATCATGGAGGAGAATTTGAAAATGATCTTTTTCGAACTTTTTTGCGAAGAGTCCAGATATGCACATAACTTCTCTTCATCTCAAACACCTCAAAAAATGGGGTTGTAGAGAGGAAGAATAGGTCACTATAGAAAATGGCTAGGACCATGCTTTTAGAATATAACACTCCAAAGAAGTTTTGGGCTGAAGCCGTTAGTACCTCATGTTTTGTGCAAAATTGGGTTTTCACACGTCCTTCCTTGAAGAAAACCCCCTATGAGCTATGGAGCTATCACATGGTAGGAAACCTTCTATCGAGTATTTTCATGTTTTTAGGTGTGCTTGTTCTGTTTTGAACACAAAAGATTCTCTTGACAAGTTTGATTCGGAATCGTACAAGGCATTCTTTATTGGCTATATCACTACTAGAAAGGCTTATAGAGTGTATAATGATGATTTATCTAAAGTATCTACTAATGTCAAATTTATTTAGACTAACCCCTCTATTCTCAAAGATATTATTCTAATTGATGATGTTGTAGGTGAGGTAATTCCCATCTTAAAAGAACTCAACATCACCCAAAAGGGAAAAGAGGTGGCAACTCAAGAAGAAGAGATAGATGAGGAAAAGAAGGATCCAACTCCCTGATTTGCAAAGAATCATACTAAAGAGCTAATCATAGGTGACCCCATTGAAAGAGTGAAGACGTGAGCTGCCTATAACAAGGAACAAGCAAACAACGCCTTCATCTCACAACTCGAACCAAAGAACATCAAAGAAGCTCTTGGGGATGATGAATGGATCCTAGCCATGCAGGTTGAATTGAAGTAATTCAAGAATAACAAAGTGTGGACTTTAGTTCCAAGACCATGTGATAGAAATATCATTAGCACCAAGTGGATCTACCGCAACAAGATAGATGAAAGCAGCAAGGTGGTAAGAAACAAAGCAAGATTAGTGTAAGCCCCCCTAAACTTACTTAATGAGTTGAATCATCTTAATTATCATAATTGAATTCATATAACCCTAATATAACCTTTTGATATGCTTTGAAATCATAAGACACACTTAAGTTTCAAATTTGGTCCAATTTGGACATTGTTTGAGCAAGTTTTGTAATTTTATGCACATTTTGGACTTTTCTAATTGTGATGTTTTCTTTGCAATTTATCACTTGCATTATGTTCCTTGGATATTTTCTCATCATTCTTGATCTTTTTGATCCATGGGGCTCCTATTTAAACCTTGGTTTGAAGGTGTTTTCGTCTAGGGTATTTTAGGGTTTACCCCTTCATGGATGAGCTACCTTTAGTAGTTATCAACTAATGAATTATTTGTTTTACTTGGAAATTCAAGAAACAATGGATAAGCATGTGTCTATGGATTGTGGGGGAGATTCTTGTGTGTGTTCTTGTATATTCTTAATAGCTTAAGGCCATGGACACTTGGAAAGATACTAGAACTGCAACTTTTTCTTTTTCTTTATCTTAAAGTTTCATATACTTATCCCTAAGCACCCAAACGAGCCATTTGATCTCCACAACTTCCCTCCTTCTACAAACCTTGTTCTCCCCCTATTTATCTGTGAATTTCCTATCCAAGGAAGAAGAAAGAGGGAATCTTCTTGGAAAAAGAATCTACGGTTGCAATTGACTTCCTTTTAGGGTTTAAAAAGCTTCCTTCTAGTGATCATGACCTAAGAGAGTAAGAATCAACCTCTTTCCTTCATTTATTTCTTTGTTATCCTTCCTCCTACCTTTATCCATGTTATAACCTTGTTGTTCCATGGTATAAATTGCTCTAAAGCACTACCTTTCTTGCTCCTTATGCTTAGGGTTTGCTCATTTGATGAAGAAAGGTGCTAGATGGACAAGTTCACAACTTATGTTTGGATTTCCTACCCTAATTGCTCGTGTTTTCTTCTGTTTGGGAGTTTATATTATAATTAGAGGAAAGTTTTACAACTTGCTCCACGTTTATTGCTTACCATAAGCTTGCTAGCTCATGTTCTTGCTTTTAAATGATGATCCATGCACTAAAAAGCTATGCTTGACTTGGATTTCGATTTTTATAATGTTCCCTATTCTGATTTCAGTTCTAGATTAACTTGTGATCATGTGTACGTTATTCCTATGGTATGATATGACTTGGATCAGGTTGGTTTGGCAACCTATGGTGCTAAGCGCCTACCAACCAATGGTCAATTTTAGGGTTTTAAGTTGATTTCTTCTATAAACCCATGACCCAATGATGGTACCATCGCAACAACCTTATGGTGTTGTCTTCATGACAACTGATGTTTGAGATCAAAAGTTTCAGATGATGGTGACAACCTATGGTCGCACCCTTAGGTCAGGTTTTGGATCAATTAGAAGTTTAATGATCAACCATTAACTACCCTACTGATGTTATTAATCAATGATGACATTAGCTTAATATTTGATGTTGATTAATGACTATAGTGTTGATCTAACAACCTATGGTGACTTAAGGGTCACTAATGATGGTGGATAAGATCTCCAAAACCTATGGTGAGTTAATCATATAGTTGTAGCATCAATTAAGCCTTAGAGCAGTGGTTTCTTGGGTCACTTGATGCAATGGTCAGACCTATACTATAATTGATGGTTTTAACACATGAACTTGACCCAACTGTCAAGATATAATTTTTATTCCTCCAATCAAGTGGAATGATGGCTAATGTAATATGTTGGTCCTAATAATGTGATTTAGATGGTTTCCTTTATATGATCAACCTAAAGAGCTTACTTGTTGACAATGGATGGCTTGTTTTAAATGAACAATCAATTGTGGGTTTTACCCTACTCTCAATGGAACTTTTTGTGTTGTTAATCAAGGTATGTCTAGGGTTATATGGTGACTCTTTCTTGAGCACAAATCAAAGACTTCATAGGTGGTTTATCTAAGGTGTTTACTTATGTAAACAACCAATGGTCTTACCTTTTAAACATCCAATGGTTCTAGGTGACATTGTGGTATGGTGATATGGGTTGAATGATGATGGAACAAATGGAGGGTTACCCTTAATAAGGCAGTCTTACCTATTCACTCATATGAATAGAAGGGATGATAACCATATTGTGTTGATATGTAACCCTAATGAGGTATAGCTTGTTATACCTAGCTTTAATATATAACTAAATGATGGTAATTGGGTATGAATAGTCCTTTAATGATTAATACAATCACGAAGTACTCTCTTATTGTTGTTGAAACCCTAGTATGCTATAACTCGATGGTTACACTTTGATTTATATGTGGGTTCATACTTAAGAATAGTATGGAATGTGATGGTGATGCTTCACCTTATGCATCCATGATCCAACGGGGATGCTGTGAGTTAGGGTTTGGGTATAAGTGTTGATTAGTAACATTAATATAATTTATCTTGTTGAACCCAACTCTAATTGAAATAGATAAAGATGAGTATTCATGTTTAACATTCTTATGTGATGGAATGATGGTGAAATAAGCTCCTTAATATTATCATAACCTTGATATATTAATTGGTGGTTATCATAGCCACATGGTTGATACTTTCTTATGCTAAACATGTGCATTATGAATATGATGAGGGTTAATCATATCTAGATTCCTTGCATGTTGACATAATAAAGGAATGTTCTTAATGTTAATATAACCCTGTTATGATTGTTTATGAATATCTCCTAGCTCATTAATGCAATATTGTGTTGATCCGGTGTATTATATGTAAGTGATGTTGTTGAGCCTTGTTATAAGGCATGCAAAGATAATGATGATCTTGCAGGGAATAGTATGATGGTCTTAATGACCTTTGGGAATGGTTGAGCCCTGAATGAGGTGTAATCCTCTTGTGTTGATAAGGGTTGATACCTTGTGATATTGTGAAAAGGATTTATATCATGTGATAGTATGATGGTCTTAATGACCTTTGGGCATGGTTGATCCCTAAATGAGGTGTAATCCTCTTGTGTTGATAAGGGTTGATACCTTGTGATATTGTGAAAATGATTTATATATTGTGATAGTATGATGACTAGTGTGGTCTCATGAATGGCAAGTGAATAGTACCATGTGATGATGAGATGAGAAATTATGTTTCACACGTTTTATATCTTTTAAAAGTTGTGATATTTATATGCTTTCTAGAAGTGAATTAGGGTTTGTATGCCCACTTGTTTGATGCAACCTTAATTCACCCAATTGGCATAACTAATCAAGTAAAAGTCTAATCATGTAGTGCCATGTGCCATAGATCCATCTGAGTGTTAGAACTTGCCAGATGGTGAAACGAGTATTCCTAAGGGAAACTCAGAGTGCATATTGTTGAGTATGTGGGGGTGGCAAGTTGAGGATATATCCTTGTCATCCACAATGTAGGTTTTGGAGGATGTCTATGGTCATGCCTCATACATCTGATGTGATTGAGATCGGCTATGGTCATGTCTCGGTGATTATATATGTGACAAGATTGGAGGAAAACTGCGGTTGTACCTCGGATGGTAGGGTATGCGTACCCACCTCCTTTCACTAGTGCCATGACCTGTACCAAGGACGGACTAGGTTGTTAGCAGCTTGACCTTATGTGTTGTTGTGGCGGACCCATACTGACCGAGGGCGGAGAAGATCTTAGGAGTCTGACTCTTCCTAGATCTTGTATGGCACTAATTTTGACTTAGCAGTGGTCAGTTGGATTTTGAGTGGTATCCTCCATTTCCTTAGGGCATAATAAAAGATGTAAGACAGTCGTGCATCATATTTGTTTAGGGTTATACACAATGCTTCATATTGGATGAAAACCCTTGTTTGCTTTCTTTGCACTGAAATCATGTATAGTACAATAAGAGATAATAGATATGATTATGATGTAGTTATGCTCATATTGTAAACATACTTATGTTGTCAAATATACTGACATTGATGGCTAATATGTTGCTGCTAGCTATGTTTAATATTGCTAGCCGTGCCTATGAAATTAGAAATGCTTAAATTGTTAATCACGCCTATGCAGTTCATTGTGTTATGATGTTGGTTCTACTTATGATATAGATCTGCTGCCTTTATTTGGAATGCCAATATTGATAGCCATTTTATGTTACTAGACATATTCATGATATCAGATATTCTTATGCTACTAGATTGCTTGTACTATTAGCAAGGAATATGATGATAGTCAGATTATTGATAATGATTGTTATTATATGCAATTTGATGATATTTGAGTAGATATCTATCCAAAGAAATGGATTTATTTTTTATCTACATATGCATTGATGATCATACTTGTTGCTAAGATGATTTGCTTAATCTGTTTAGTATACTTGAATTGTTCAATCTGTTCAATTGATTATAAAATACTCTGACTGCTTAGTTATCTACTATTTAAAATGTTGTAATCAATAAGCGTTGTTAGAGGTTATATCTCTTGCTGGGACATGGGTCTCACCCTTATGGTTCACCACATTTTTTTAGGTAATCGGAAGTGACGAAAACAAACATGTGGCAGCAAAGAGGAACTATAGTAATGAATCTTTGAGAAATTTGATTAGATGTCTAGTGTGTCCTAGAGTCGGCCTTGTACTCTCAGGTCCGCATAGGAAAAGTTTGTATATGGTGTTTCAAACAAATCAAACTTTTGTTAGCATATTAATGCTTGTTTGTGTGGCATATATGAATATTGTTCTCCTCTGTGTATATGTTGTGGCTAAGGCAATAGAACAATTTGTATCAAATTCTTGGCATAGTATGGATAAAAGAAAGATGTTGGGCTCTTATGCAAATGTTTCTGAGCAGGTGTTGTTGAAATCAGTTTTAATTTACCCATATTTTTTGGTGTGTGTGATTAATTAGTGATCGATTGTGCTTTATGTTTTGAGTAATCTCGTTTACTGTAACAGGTTCTCACAAGTTAGTATCAGAGCTTTAGGTTCACTGAGTCTATAGGGACACTAGGACTTAAGAATAGGATGATGTCTAAGTTAGGAATGTGACACAAAAACATGGTGCATACTGCCTAATCTCAGTACTTGGATGCCCTGGCCATGTATTCAATTATTGAACAAAGGTAAGTATGGAACTCCTAGATTGTTATCTTTCTAATTACTCTGATCAAGTAGTCATTTTGAGACAATCTAAAGAGCATAATGAATAAGAAATCATGGTGTGAATATCTCAATCCTACCTTAAATAAGATGAGAATCACATCATAATCTATCAAAACTTGAATGTTTGGTAACTATAAGAATAAGAAAATGAGGAGTTCTTGAAGATGTGATTCAAGAATATAATGAAGTAAAAGACAGATAAGTCTATGCTTATAAAGTGATTCAAGGTATGAAATCCACATAAGATGGAGAGAACTCCAATGATAAGTATAAAATGAGAAGATAAATGAGAACAATGACAAAGGAATAAGGTGGAACCTGAGTTAATCTCAGACCAACCTATGTGTGTAAGAAAGTGTTAATGTAAAATAAGCATGGCGTTTGAAAGAAATTAAGGTAGATGATCCATGTTTAATGAAGAAAATGTGGAATATGATGATTTACCTATTGATAAGTGGTTAAAAATATAATAAAATAAGAGAACATACCCAAGTGTGATAAATAGTCATCAAGGAAGGAGTAATGAGATATGTTAATAATGATGATTTCTATGCTAATGGCAAGGAATCCAAAATTAAAGGGGTAAAATGATACATAAGAAGATGTAACTTGCATAATGAAAATAGAACTGGTTACCTTTTTGCTATTGACCCTTGAACAATATTATTATGATGTGGGAAGTGTGTTTCCCTTTGTGTCTTTCCTTTCCAGGACACAACTTTCAAGTGGATCATTGCCACTTGGTATGTGTGGATTTGTTGTAAAAATGCTGGTGGATAGCTTATTATAACATAAGGTTGTTTGGACTGTGGTTCTAAGATCATAAAGTTTGTGATGATTTCGCTTTTGAGCCTTCCAATAATTAGGAAGACTCCTCTTATATGTCTTAATATTTGTTATGTTGGTAAAGGTGGATGAGATAAGGATGTGAGTTCCTTATAACACATGAGGTGGATACCAAGGTAATGAATCCTAGTATCCAAGATGTATCAACAGTGTGAGAAATATGTGAAGGTTGGAGATGTTTATTAAATGAACATTCCAAGTAATCCTCTCCCTTAAAGAGAGAGAGAGAGAGTTGATGATGATCCTATACTTGTTGTTTGGAAGGAAAAACAAAAGTGACTATATAATGTTGTGTATGGTCTAGTATAGTTGGGCAAGACCACTATCAAGGATAGATGGTTTGTTGATACAATAGATATAATTTCAGGATGATAGCTAGAATTTAAAGTTGAAAATTACTATTAGATTTGTACAGGTGGCACAACAAGTTTCTATGTTCCATATTTGCAAATGTCTTCTTATGTGGGGGTTTTTGTGCTGACCCAAGAGGAGATATGTATGAATGATGTGACATCACCATGATATGCAAGTAACCATGTGAAGGTAATAGGATTAGGTACAAAGGAAGTACCTATCTTTGTTTACCTTAGATTTTGGGGGCGAAATCCCTGTTAGAGCTTTATAGTTGTAAGGCCCCTAAACTTACTTAATGAGTTGAATAAGCTTAATTATCATAATTGAATTCTTATAACTTAAATATAACCTTGTGATATGCTTTAAAATCATAATACAAGATTAAGTTTCAAATTTGGTCCAATTTGGACATTGTTTGAGCAAGTTATGCAATTTTATGCACATTTTGGACTTTTCTGCAATGTACCCAACTAAGAGGTTTTATTTGCAATTTATTACTTGCATTATGTTCCTTGGATATTATCTCATCATTATTGAGATTTTTGATCCATGGGGCGCCTATTTAAACCTTGTTTTGAAGGTATTTTTGTTAAGGGTATTTTAGGGTTTACCCCTTCATGGATGAGCTACCTTTAGTAGCTATCAACTGTTGAATTATTTATTTTCTTTGAAATTCAAGAAACATGGGATATTCATATCTCTATGGATGGTGGGGTAGATGATTGTGTGTGTGCTTGTATATTGTTAATAGTTTAAGGCCATGGACACTTGGAAATATACTAGAACTCCAACTTTTTCGTTTTCTTTATCTTAAAGTTTCATATACTTATCCCTAAGCACCCAAACGAGCCATTTGATCTCCACCACTTCCGTCCTTCTAAAAACCTCATTATCCCTCTATTCTTCTATGAATTTCCTATCCAAGGAAGAATAAAGAGGGGATCTTCTTGGAAAAAGAATCTAGGGTTGCAATTGACTTCCTTTTAGGGTTTAAAAAGCTTCCTTCTAGTGATCTTAACCAAAAAGATTAAGAATCAAATTATTTACTTCGTTTATTTCTTTTTTATCCTTCCTCCTACCTTTATGCAGGTCGGAACCTTACTATTCCATGGTATAAATTGCTTTAAAACTCTAAAACCCTACCTTTCTTGCTCCTTATGCTTATGGTTTGCTCATGTGATGAAGAAAGGTGCTAGATGGACGAGTTCATAGCTTATGCTTGGATTTCCTACCCTACTTTCTCATGTATTTTTTTTTCTGTTTGGAAGTTTATCTTCTAATTAGAGGCAAGTTTTATAACTTGCTCCACATTTATTGCTTACCATAAGCTTGCTAGCTCATGTTTTTGCTTTTAAATGATGATCCATGCACTAAAAAGCTATGCTTGACTTGGATTTTGATTTTTATAATGTTCCCTATTCTTATTTCAGTTCTAGATTAACCTATGATCATGTGTACATTATTACTAAGGTATAATATGACTTGGATCATGTTGGTTTGACAATCTATGGTGCTAAGCGCTTATCAACCAATGGTCAATTTTAGAGTTTTAACCTGATTTCTTCTATAAACCCATGACCCAATGATGGTACCATTGCAACAACCCTATGGTGTTGTCTTCATGACAACTGATGGTTGAGATCAAAGGTGTCAGATGATGGTGACAACCTATGGTCACCCCCTTAAGTCAGGTTTTGGATCAATTAGAAGTTTAATGATCAACCATTAAGTACCCTACTGATGTTATCAATCAATGATGACATTAGCTTAATATTTGATGTTCATTAATGAATATAGTACTGATATAACAACCTATGGTGACTTAATGGCCACTAATGATGGTGGATCAGGTCTCTAAAATCTATGATGAGTTAATCATATAGTTGTAGCATCAATTAAGCCGTAGACCAATGGTTTTTGGGTCACTTGATGCAATGGTCGGACCTGTACTGCAATTGATGGTTTTAACACATGAACTTGACCCAATGGCCAAGATCTAATGTTTATTCCTCCAATAAAGTGGAATGATGGATAATGTAATATGTTGTTCCTAATAATGTGATTTATATGATTTCCTTTATATGATCAACTTAAGGAGCTTACTTGTTGACAATGAATGGCTTGTTTTAAATGAACAGTCGATTGTGGGTTTTACCCTACTCTCAATGGAACTTTTTGTGCTGTTAATCAAGGGATGTCTAGGTTTATATGCGGACTCTTTCTAGAGCACAAATCAAGGACTTCATAGGTGGTTTATCCAAGGTGTTTACTTATGTAAACAACCAATGGTCTTACCTTTTAAACATCCAATGGTTCTGGGTGACATTGTGGTATGGTGATATGGGTTGAATGATGATGGAACAAATGGAGGGTTACCCTTAATAAGGTAGTCTTACCTATTCTATCATATGAATAGAAGAGAAGATAACCATATTATGTTGATATGTAACCCTAATGAGGTATAGCTTGTTATACCTAGCTTTAATATAACTAAATGATGGTAATTGGGTATGAATAGTCCTTGAATGATTAATACAATAATGGAGTATTCTCTTATTGTTGTTGAAAACCTAGTATGCTATAACCCGATGGTTACACTTTGATTTATGTGTGGGTTCATACTTGAGAATAGTATGGAATGTGATGGTGATGCTTCACCTTATGCATCCATGATCCAATGGGGATGTGTATTGGATAGGTAAGTCCTTTGTTTGGTCATGTATTGCAAGTCTTATGAATGAATATAAGAATGCAATGGTTAGGAAATCCTGGAGGTTGACCTCTCTAGGTAAGTGGATTGACATACTTCTAGTTCGAAGTGTGGAACCACTCTAAATAGCTTGTCTACTTGTGTTTTCTCAATCTCTCTCATCCTTGTTATGCATGTTTTAGTTGCACACAAATTTCCTATTTAGCAACCTTATCTTGTGATATATCTTGAAGGTCTAATGAATTTTGTTTAAGTGCATTCAGCTCTATTCACCCCCCTCTAGAGCATCTAATCACCCATCTAGGATCCAACAGATGCTTGTTAATTGTAACTTAATGACTAAGAGATTTGGCATACGGATACTAAAACCGTATTCCTATGAGGAATAAAACAAGGATGTGTATGTGACACAACCTATAAGGTTTATGAATCCATCAATGCAAATGTAGTCTATAAGTTACAATGAACTAATCAATATGATTGATTGAGTACAAGCAACACAGAGATAGATCTTCACTTTGATAATAGTCCTTGAATGATTAATACAATAATGGAGTACTCTCTTATTGTTGTTGAAAACCTAGTATGCTATAACCCGATGGTTACACTTTGATTTATGTGTGGGTTCATACTTGAGAATAGTATGGAATGTGATGATGATGCTTCACCTTATGCATCCATGATCCAATGGGGATGCCATGAGTTAGGGTTTGGGTATAAGTGCTGATTAGTAACATTAATATAATTTATCTTGTTGAACTCAACTCTAATTTAAATAGATAAAGATGAGTATTCATGATTAACATTCTTATATGATAGAATGATGGTGAAATAACATCCTTAATATGATCATAACCTTGATATGTTAATTGGTGGTTATCATAGTCACATGGTTGATACTTTATTATGCTAAACATGTGCGTTATGAATATGATAATGGTTAATCATATCTAGATTCCTGGCATGTTAACGTAATAAAGGAATGTTCTTAATGTTAATAACCATGCTATGATTGTTTATGAATATCTCCTAGCTCATTAATGCAATATTGTGTTGATCTGGTGTACTATATGTAATTGATGTTGTTGAGCCTTGTTATAAGGCATGCAAAGATAATGATGATCTTGTAGGGAATAATATGATGGTCTTAATGACTTTGGGTCATGGTTGAGCCCTGAATGAGGTGTAATCCTTTTGTGTTGATAAGGGTTGATACCCTATGATATTGTGAAAAGGATTTATATGATGTGATAGTATGATGGTCTTAATGACCTTTGGGCATGGTTGAGCTCTAAATGAGGTGTAAGCCTCTTGTGTTGATCAATGTTGATACCTTGTGATATTGTGAAAAGGATTTATATCTTGTGATAGTATGATGACTAGTGTGGTCTCATGAATGGCAAGTGAATAGTCCATGTGATGATGAGATAAGAAATTATATTTCACACGTTTTATATCTTTTAAAAGTTGTGATATTTATATGTTTACTAGAAGTGAATCAAGGTTTGTATGTCCACTTGTTTGATACAACCTTAATTCACCCAATTGGCATAACTAATCAAGTGAAACTCTAATCATGTAGTGCCATGTGCCGTATATCCATCTGAGTGTCAAAACTTGCCAGATGGTGAAACGAGTATTCCTAAGGGAAACTCGGAGTGCATACTGTTGAGTATGTGGGGGTGGCAAGTTGAGGATATATCCTTGTCATCCACAATGCAGGTTGTGGAGGATGGCTATGGTCATGCCTTATACATCTGATGTGATTGAGAATGGCTGCGGTCGTGTCTCAGTGATTATATATGTGATAAGATTAGAGGACAACTGCGGTTGTACTTCGGATGGTAGGGTATGCGTACCCACCTCCTTTCACTAGTGTCGTGACCTGTACCAAGGACGGACTAGGCTGTTAGCATCTTGACCTTATGTGTTGTTGTGGTGGACCCATACTGACCGGGGGCGGAAAAGATCTTAGGAGCCTAGCTCTTCCTAGATCTTGTATGGCACTGATTTCGACTTAGCAGTGCTCAGTTGGATTTTAAGTGGTATCCTCCTCAATTTCCTCAGGGCATAATAAAAGATGTAAGATAGCCATGTCACATATCTATTTAGGGTTATACACAACGCTTCATATTGGATGAAAACCCTTGTTTTCTTTCTTTTCACTGAAATCATGTATAGTACAATAAGAGATAATAGATATGCTTATGGTGTAGTTATGCTCATGTTGTAAACATACTTATGTTGTCAAATATACTGACACTGATGGTTAAGATGTTGTTTCTAGATATGTTTAATATTGCTAGCCATGCCTATATAATTAGAAATGTTAAAGTTCTAATCATGCCTATGTAGTTCATTGTGTTATGATGTTAGTTCTACTTATGATATAGATCTGTTCCCTTTATTTGAGATGCCAATATTGATAGCCATGTTATGTTACTAGACATATTCATGATGTCAGAGATTCTTATGCTACTAGATTGCTTATATTATTAGCAAGGAATGTGATGATAGTCAGATTAATGATAATGATGTTGGGTTTTAGGGGAGACAGAGAAGGCAGCAGAAACAAAAAATTTCTTCTCCCAAACCCAGAATAAAGGAATCGCGTCAATGTCTATAAAATAGGAAGGAGTTTGTAGAGGCATACCTTGTCCCGAGGCTTACTCGGCGACGTTACCTCACGGCTTGCGCGGTCTTCACCTGCGGTCTTGGACGGTGTCTGAACAACTCATAGTCTCACTGGGATTGTCGGGATTGACATCTGTTCTCCGAGCAGCAGAAGTCTCCCGCCTTTGAAGTAGTCCACACGGACCACCTGGAACTCCGATCTCCTTGTCCCACAAGGAATCAGAAGGAGTCACACCCTCCTATCAGTGTACTAGTCACCGACACACTCTCCTACAACCAGTTGCCTTTCTATAGTTGTCTTTCCCTTGCTGTGCCTCCCTTATCGGGTAACACTTGCTCGGGCTCTCTCGGTTACCACAACCAGAGAGAACGACAACTTTGTAGAGCAACTGGTGTTCTGAGTTGCTATATCTGAGAAGCCTCCACTACCCCTATATATATATAGGAGGGTCATGGGTCAGGGTTCTCTATCCCGGGCAATGCGGGATTAAAGCAGGAGTAGAAGGGTTCGAGATTTTCCACAAAAACAACCAACTGTGCCACCTGAACCGATCGTTTCATACATGAAACAGTCAGTTGGGGAGTTGAGCCGATCGGTTCACACCTCAACCGATCGGTTGGGGGCACCTGAGCCGATCGGTTCACTTATGAGACAACTCAAATTGACTTCCAAATTTGTTTTCGATTAATCAAATATTAATCCTTGTCCAAATCAAATTTG
The DNA here is from genome assembly GCA_963693085.1 of Alisma plantago-aquatica. Taxonomy (NCBI): domain Eukaryota; kingdom Viridiplantae; phylum Streptophyta; class Magnoliopsida; order Alismatales; family Alismataceae; genus Alisma; species Alisma plantago-aquatica. The sequence continues at coordinate 763,461,467 of OY856413.1, read as the reverse complement.
TACAAGTGAAACAAATTGTATTTGCAAAATAGTCTTCTGATTTTCCAAACGATCTCGATTGGTCTAGTTGAGTCGATCAGTTCAACCCTTAAACTGGTCGTCTCAGCCTGTCTTGAGCCGACCAGTTCATCACATGAGCCGATCAGTTCACCAACCTGAGCCGATCAGTTCATCACATGAGCCGATCAGTTGGGAGTGCAGACTATGCAAAAATAGTCAATTGCAATTTCAATCAATCTGATACTCTAATCAATCGGTCCAACACCTTGAACACTATGATACTGAGTTATCAATTGATTGAATGTTTAATTGAACTACTAAACTCCTTTAGTAATCAATCTAAACATTGTTTGTGGATAAACTCCTCTTCCAGGTTAAATCCTATGTGTGTGACCCTGCATGTCCATTTCACGTTGGCGGTGAAAGTCCATAACACTTATGACTTCACAAACAAAGAGTGGTGCCTAGTCGCACATCAGTGCTACCCAAGTGAAATAGAAAGTTGGAGAACAACTTTCAATCCTACAATCCGTGAATGGTGTTACAACGAATGTATAATTCCTTTGTCACTCATATCCCGAATGAACTCAAGGCATGGAACAGTCATCCTGTCAGCATTCATTCACTTTCTTGATCTCAGAGTAGATTGGAGGAGATATGTATGACATCAATATCACATACTGATTCACACATGTGTGCGCACGCCTATCTCAATCCTACTCATCAAGTGGCCATGGATATCAAACTCCCTTAGGAGGGACAAATACCATATCTATCACTCACCCCTCAAAAGCCCCATGTGTCAAAGCCACCCAATCATCACCTTTATAACAACCCATGTTTCAGGACTGCGTTTGATGATGTCAAAGTGTACCCAACGACATGTGTTGAGTGTAGTGATTTTAGGTCAAAGAATCACACTCACCACCATCACTGTGAGAACTGACTGTGACTACCATGTCATGGTTCCATGTGTCAAACTCACGGTGGGTCTGTCCGGTAAACTTGTTCTCTAACAAGTACCTATGTGTTTGGTTTGATATCTCCATACCATGACTAATGAGATTCTGCCATCAACCAACACCACAATATAGTCTTGTGTGTCATTGTTGTCTATCTATCTTCCATAATGTCATCTGACTAGGGACATAATAAGAATGTACAAACTCTTAGCATCTGTATGATCTCATTGTTCAGGTCCTGAACCTGAAAGCATATGTCATTGAGTACTGTCATTCTATAGACATTCAATCTGTTCTATCATTATCTCATATGACTGAACCAGAAAGAATTGGAAGCTTGCCTTTGATCTTTATCTAATCAATCTTAATGTATCCCACCAATCATCCCATGATTGGATCTCAGGGCATACATACCAACAGACTCCCACTTGCATACATACCAACAGACTCCAACTTGCACTGCAAGCCAATCACCCTTGAATAACATTCTTAGTGATCTTCAAACATGTCCCACATGTTACTGTGCTCTAGTGCTAACATAGTGAGTTATGGTAACACCTTACCAAAGTCGGTATCAACTGCATGTCTCTCATCTCTTCACTATACGTCATACATATGAGATGGAGTTGCCGTAATATGCGATCTAGTATTCCTTTGCTAACCTTTAGCCACATGGCATGACCAAGTACTCCTTACTTGTCATCAAAGATCGGAATATCTATAAGTTCATCTCATGAACTTCCAGATCCATATAGTATCCATTGTTGTTCTCTAACACACTGATACTCAACATTTCCTTTTTAAAATGGCTTTATTGGAACGTTTCCATTTATCAACAAACATTCACTTTTATATATCCATATATATATTGCGATTAATTCTCTATCCTTTTTAGAAGTTCGCATCAGTGCAACTCCTTACAATGAACCCTTCCTTATTTCCATAGAACTAGTACTTCTCAAGTACTTATCAAGTTCTCATGGTATTCCAGTAACCCTTACTGGAACTAGAAAGACATCCATTCATCATGTCCCACATACGAGTTATCAGGATGAGCACATCATATTGTCATGTCCTACATACAAGATGATGAATGCATTTTATTCTTTCCATGTCCATACATGCAAGATGATGGGATAATTACATACATGATAGATCCATATCTATTCTTAGTGTTCCCATTCTTCATAAGAATTGGACACTTGGCCTTGGGATACCAACTCCATGTAACATGGACAAGTTTTCTCCCACTGAATCTATGCACACTGAACCCTTCACTGTAGATTACCAATGTATGATCTCTCTTTTTAGGTCAAGAAGTTTTTGAGAACTATCTCTATAGATCTCTATTCCTATCACATAGGAAATGTCTCTATCTTCCTTAAAGATAATTTCCACTTTGGATTTCCATTCTAGAACATTTCCATTTCACATCAACATGTGGAATGCAAATACACTCCCACTAAATCACAGACCCCTTCTTTATCTTTGACATATCAGTCAAACCCTTTGACTATATTATCAAAGTGAAGATCTATCTCTGTGTTGCTTGTACTCAATCAATCATATTGATTAGTTCATTGTAACTTATAGACTACATTTGCATTGATGGATTCATAAACCTTATAGGTTGTGTCACGTACACATCCTTGTTTTATTCCTCATAGGAATACGGTTTTAGTATCCGTATGCCAAATCTCTTAGTCATTAAGTTACAATTAACAAGCATCTGTTGGATCCTAGATGGGTGATTAGATGCTCTAGAGGGGGGTGAATAGAGCTGAATGCACTTAAACAAAATGCATTAGACCTTCAAGATATATCACAAGATAAGGTTGTTAAATAGGAAATTTGTGTGCAACTAAAACATGCATAACAAGGATGAGAGAGATTGAGAAAACACAAGTAGACAAGCTATTTAGAGTGGTTCCACACTTCGAACTAGAAGTATGTCAGTCCACTTACCTAGAGAGGTCAACCTCCAGGATTTCCTAACCATTGCATTCTTATATTCATTCATAAGACTTGCAATACATGACCAAACAAAGGACTTACCAATCCAATACAAAGAGTCTTCAACCTTACCAAGGACTTACCCACTTTGCAAGGAGTCTTCCGCCTTCCTCCAAGGACTTACCTACTCTTACACAAGTCTTCAGCCTTGTAGGAATTACCCACTCTTCTTAGATCTTCTGCCTTTGACTTCACCTTCACTTAGAGAAGCTTCCACCAAGGACTTACCCACTTGAGAAAGGAGTCTTCTGCCTTTACAAAGGGCTTACCCACTCTTGCTCTAAGTCTTCAGCCTTGATCTTCACCAAGGGACTCCTTCCCTTATTCTTCTTCACCTCTCTTGGACAAGAGAGAGAACCTTCATCTTCATGATTGAAATGAGAGATGGGGAGGTGGTGGAAGTGAGAGCCTCATAAGATATACATGTAGGATTAGCTCTCTTACAGATTTCCTACTCACTCTAATGGATGCAGCAAGTGATTAAGCTTAGAGAGAGGGAGGAGGTTGTAGGAAGCACTCAACTATATAATAGGAACCTCACATAGAGTTTTGCAATGAATGCTCAACCTTGGAATGAATCCCAATGGGTCCTATTTATAGCTGGGGATGCCTCTTAGCCTTTGGGAACACTTGAGAATGAAAACTAGCCATTTTGTGGCTTGCAACAAATATATTTTCACTTGTTGCAACTTCACAATGGCTAGAAGCACTTTTCTGCACTTTTCCATACAGTGCAATCAGTTGAGTTTCTATAAGGGTAACTCGATCGATAGAGTAAAAGACAAAGCCGATATTCAGACCATCGGTCGAGTTTGTCCTGGGGAAACTCGACCGACCAATGAAAATCGAATTGGTCTGGTACTCCATCGGTCGAGTTCTGTGTAGTGTAAACTCGACCGATCAAAAGTCATTTTCAAGATCCAATCAGGATCGGTCGAGTTTACAACTCACAGAACTCGACCGATGAACAACCTGATGTGAATTTTGGAAAATGGCTTTTGAGTGCTTAAACATTCGATCTAAGTGCTCCTGATTTTTTCTAAGCTTAATTACAAGTCATACAATCATTTCAAGTGATTTACAACATGATTCTAATGGATTTACATCATATTACAAAAATGTGCACTTGTATTGACTTTGACTTGTCTTTTATCCAATTTGATATGCGCAAGTTAGGGCATTTGGAGTGTGTCTATACCTAATATGAAATCACTCAAGTAGAGACATTAGACACCAATATGTGGAATGGCTAGTCATCATCAAAACACGGGTTTAGTCAATTTAGACGTGAGTCAACATTAACCTAATTGACCTTGAGTCAACAACATCATCCTTCTAAAATGTTATCCATGTGTCTTAACACTTAAGACTCATTTGCACTTATGGATTTTATCCCAATGGGTGCTACCATCAAGGTCATACCTTATGGTTCACATGGAAGTCATTTAGGATGTAATGGTCATAAACCATAACTCAAAATCTGGTTCCTCATACTCATCTAGATAGTTGACTCATCACATGACCAACTCATCATATAGATATTTGAGGTGTATCTGTCAAGGATATAAGAACTCACAACTCTTTGTGATTCTTAATGTCCTTTATTAGTGTGGGGTATTCTTAATTTAAGAAGAAATTAGTTATTTGATAATCATCCTCTAACTCCTTAGAGTCTGACTCCTTTTGATTTAGACATCACCATGCCTTACTCATGAGTTCACTATGATACACTATCATAATCACTCATAAGGATCTCAAACATTTGGTTCAAGTATTTCATTCATTGATCTCATCAATAATTAACACTTTACCAAATCCGTACTTCATCTATGATATTCTTGAACACTTCAAGATATCCATATTGGTATTTCTCTAAACACCATTTGAAGTACTAGCATTAATTCCAATAGGTATGTAAATACATAATATGTATTATACCTAATAGGATATTCATTCTCCCACTACCACTAGTGAAGATTGATTAATCATGTCTAAAAGATTCATGTCTCTTACTGGTTCTCTAACCAAAAGAGTCTAGATTTGTCCATCATATGGAAACTAGAAATGAACTTCTCATGATTTATGCTAATTTGATTGTTTGAGTTATCAATAACTTTTAGGTATCACTTTATCTTATGCATACCAAGTACCACAAGATAAACAAGGCATTGCCACAAAGACTGAAACATCAAATTTATTAATTGCCATCATTATCATACAATATGCAAAAATAATGTGTTTCTGTCCATTGACAAAAATGAAATAGCAGTTCATAACTCTATTACATGCCTTCAAGGCTGAAAATAAACTAAAGTACTCCTATCTATGGCGGCAACACTTGCCCCATTTATTGAGTTCTTTACATTTTATATCTTGGTATCATATACCTCAAAAAATGTTACAAGTTTATTTCATGACACCTTCAGGTGGAGACGTCTGTTGCCTCCTTCTTCTTTAGTTCTTCCAGATAGAGTGGACAATTCCTTTTCCAATGTACTGGCTTTTGAAAATGGTGGCAATTGCCTCTCTTGGTCACGCCTCCCTTGGCCTTGAGAGTTGAAGACGACTTAGGCTGCTGGATAGCATCAGAACCTTTCTTAGCTTTGCCCTTGCCCTTGTGCTTGGACTTGCCTTTCTTATCACGGATCATCATCACAGACTTAGGCTTGTCCTTCTTCATCTGTGTCTCAGCTGTCCTCAACATGCCCAACAACTCTGTCAACGACTTGTCAAAGTTGTTCATGTTGTAGTTCATCACAAACTGACTGTAGGATTCTGGCAACGATTGCAGTATCACGTCAGTAGCCAACTCTTGGCTCAGGGGAAATCCCAGTCTTGTCAAGTTCTCCACATACCCAATCATCTTGATCATGTGAGGACCAAGTGGATCTCCTTCTGTCATGACGCACTTGAATAGTGCCCTGGAGACATCATATCTCTCTTGCCGTGCTTGATCTTCATACATGTTCTTGAGATGCTGAATCATCTCAGTGACACCCATGTTCTCATGTTGTCTCTACAACTCGTGGTTTATGGAGCACAACATCAAGCACTTTGCATCAATGGCATCATCAGAATGCTTCTTATAAGCATCCCTTTCTGCCTTTGGTGCGGTAGGAGCAGGTTCCTCTGGAACTGGAGTATCCAAGACATAGAGCTTTCGCTCTTGGGTGAGAATAATTCTCAATGTCCTAAACCAGTCATGGAAGTTAGTCCCATTCAACTTGTCCTTTTCAAGGACCGATCGTAATGAAAAGTGATTGATGTTTGTTATCATTTGTACTACAAAAAGGAAATATATGCAATTTAGTCCAAAACTCATTTTGACTTAATTGATTGATTTGAAAGGTTGAAGATATAATTAGGACTTTAATTAATTATCGCTCCCACTATTTTTGTTCAAACTGATAGCCCTTACCATCAATTCAGAAGATTGCAGCGTACAATCTTCTAGTGGGTCAAGATCCTGAAATCCTCTGAGTCATGGACCAGCTGGGGCTGTCACCCACAACTTAGATCTTCCAGGTAGGAAACTTTTGCCAATTGCATCATATGCAACTCTTGAAAGATGTCATATGCAACTCCTTGCCATGATCACCTCCATGCTTCAAGGTGCTAGATCCTATCTAGGTCACCTTGTTAAGTCTGATCCAAAGCCAACACGATGAATATGCACCCTGCTAGGGCAGACCCACATATCCATCCTTCACGCTTCCACGAGATAGATGGTGCACCACGCTAGGGCATGCCCACACTTGGCCGATCAAGCTTTTCACGTGTGTCGCATTTGGAAGGAATCTAAAAATTTAATATTTAATGAGGGATTTGGTTTTTATAGGTACATATACATATCCAATCACCACAATATATGGTACGTATCATATACATGCTATATCCCATAGAAAACATGTGAAACGAAAGCAATGATTATGGCCATCCTAATGTGATTCCTCGAGCCAAGAGGAATCACGGCCATCTAGGTCTACATCACATGTAACCTGTCCATGATGAAGTGCTATAGCCGTCCGAGTTGATCAACTCATCACATGAATGACCTACTCGCCCTGGCCAGTCGTCTAGGTACCACCAGCCGATCGGTTGGCTCCTCCAACCGATCGGTTCACATGGTCATCATGCATCTCTTCATGGCCGCCACCCGATCGTCTCGCTCCTCGAACCGGTCGTGTGGATCGCCAACTGATCGGTTCACGCCTTGAACCGATCATCTCAGTTGTCGTTAGATTGTCCGCCATCCTTTGACATAACATGAAATAAAATATCTATCCTATTTTACAATTGAATTGGGAAACCCCGAGTTACATTCGAGGGGAGAAAAGGTAGGAAAGAAATCTAGAGTTATCTCGAGTTACATCAGGAATAGGAGATAGGGGATCAGTGCACAGACCAAGATGCAAGCAACCACATACAACCAAACACACATACATAGGGTTTATTGGCCATAACCACGCTATACATCCACCATAAAGCTCGTTTAAGGGCGACGCATATCGAGTGCATTTATATTACATATCATATATGTAAATTGGGAATTTGTGAATTTATGACTGGACATGCATAAAGCCAATTTTATTCGCATCATATGCAATAAATAAAGGAGACAAACCAAAATCGATCATATCGATAATCCTAAAGCATAGAGCAGTTAACCTCACTCTGATACCACTGTTGGGTTTTAGGGGAGACAGAGAAGGCAACGGAAAAACAAATCTTCTCCCAAACCCAGAATAAAGGAATCACGTCAACGTCTATACAATAGGAAGGATGGTTTGTAGAGGCATACCTTGTCCCGAGGCTTGATCGACAACGTTACCTCGCGGATTGCATGGTCTTCACCTCCGGTCTTGGACGGTGTCTGAGCAGCTCCTGGTCTCATCGAGACTGTCAGGATTGACAGATGTCCTCCGAGCGACAGAAGTCTCCTGCCTCTGAAGTAATCCACACAGACCACCTGGAACTCCGATCTCCTTGTACCACAAGGAATCAGAAGGAGTCACACCCTCCTGTCGGCGTACTAGTCACCGACACACTCTCCTACAACCAGTTGCCTTTTTGCAGTTGTCTTTCCCTTAGTGTGCCTTCCTTATCGGGTAGCACTTGCTCGGGCTCTCTCGGTTACCACAACCAGAGAGAACGACAACTTTGCAGAGCAACTAGTTTTCTGATTTGTTGTATCTGAGAAGCCCCCACTACCCCTATATATAGGAGGGTCATGGGTCAGGGTTCTCTATTCCGGGCAATGCAGGATTAAAGCAGGAGTAAAAGGGTTTGGGATTTTCTACAAAAACAACCAACTGTGCCACCTGAACCGATCGTTTCATACATGAAACGGTCAGTTGGGGAGTTGAGATGATCGGTTCACACCTCAACCGATCGGTTGGGGCACCTGAGCCGATTGGTTCACTTCTGAGCCAACTCAAATTGACTTCCAAATTTGTTTCCGATTAATCAAATATTAATCCCTGTCCAAATCGAATGTGTACAAGTGAAACAAATTGTATTTGCAAAATAGTCTTCTAATTTTCCAAACGATCTTGGTTGGTCCAGTTGAGCCGATCGGTTCAACCCTTGAACCAGTCATCTCAGCCTATCTTGAGCCGATCGGTTCATCACATGAGCCGATCGGTTCACCAACCTGAGCCAATCGATTCATCACATGAGCCGATCGGTTGGGAGTGCAAACTATGCAAAATTAGTCAATTGCAGTTTCAATCAATCCAATACTCTAATCAATCGGTCCAACACCTTGAACACTATGATACTGAGTTATCAATTGATTGAATGCTTAATTGAACTATTAAACTCCTTTAGTAATCAATCTAAACATCATTTGTGGATAAACTCCTCTTCTAGGTTAAATCCTATGTGTGTGACCCTACAGGTCTATTTCACGTTGGCAGTGAAAGTCCATAACACTTATGACTTCACAAGCAAAGAGTGGTGCCTAGTCACACATCAGTGCTATCCAAGTGAAACAAAAAGTTGGAGAACAACTTTCAATCCTACAATCTGTGAATGGTGTTACAACGAATGTATAATTCCTTTGTCACTGATATCCCGAATGAACTCAAGGCATGGAACAATCATCTTGTCAACGTTCATTCACTTTCTTGATCTCAGAGTAGATTGGAGGAGATATGTATGACATCAATATCACATATTGATTCACACATGCGTGCACACACCTATCTCAATCCTACTCATCAAGTGGACATGGATATTAAACTCCCTTAGGAGGGACAAATCCCATATCTATCACTCACCCCTCAAAAGCCCCATGTGTCAAAGCCACCCAATCATCACCTTTATAACAACCCATATTTCAAGACTGCGTTTGATGATGTCAAAGTGTACCCAACAACATGTGTTGAGTGTAGTGATTTCAGGTCAAAGAATCACACTCACCACCATCACTATGAGAACTGATTGTGACTACCATGTCATGGTTCCGTGTGTCAAACTCACGGTGGGTCTGTCCGGTAAACTTGTTCTCTAACAAGTACCTATGTGTTTGGTTTGATATATCCATATCATGACTAATGAGATTATGTCATCAACCAACACCACAATATAGTCTTGTGTGTCATTGTTGTCTATCTACCTTCCAAAATGACATCCGACTAGGGACATAATAAGAATGTACAAACTCTTAGCATCCATATGATCTCATTGTTCAGGTCCTGAACCTGAAAGCATACGTCATTGAGTGTCGTCATTCTCTAGACATTCAATCTGTTCTATCATTATCTCATATGACTGAACCAGAAAGAATTGGAAGCTTGCCTTTGATCTTTATCAAATCAAACTTAATGTATCCCACCAATCATCCCATGATTGGCTCTTAGGGCATACATACCAACAAATGATTGTTATTAGATGCAATTTGATGATATTTGAGTAAATATCTATCCAAAGAAATGGATTTATTTGTTATCTACATATGCATTGATGATCATACTTGTTGTTAAGATGATTTGCTTAATCTGTTTAGTATAATTGAACTGTTCAATCTGTTCAATTGATTATTAAATACTCCAACTGCTTAGCTATCTACTATTTAAAATGTTGTAATCAATAAGCATTGTTGGAGGTTATATCTCAAGCTGGGACATGGGTCTCACCCTTGTGGTTCACCACATTTTTTAGGTAATCAGAAGTGACGAAAATAAACATGTGGAAGCAAAGAGGAGCTATAGTAATGAATCTTTGAGAAAGTTGATTAGATGTCTAGTGTGTCCTAGAGTCTTCCCTGTACTCACAAGTCTGACAGGAAAAGTTTGTATATGGTGTTTCAAACGAATCAAACTTTTGTTAGCATATTAATGCTTACTTGTGTGGCATATACAAATATTGTTTTCCTGTGCGTATATGTTGTGGATAAGGCAATAGAACAATTGGTATCAAATTCTTGGCATAGTATGGATAAAAGAAAGATGTTGGGCTCTTATGAAAAAATCTTTTGAGCAGGTGCTGACGTTGAAATCAGTTTTAATTTACCCATATTTTTCGGTGTGTGATTAATTAGTGATCAATTGTGCTTTATGTCTTGAGTAATCTCGTTTACTGTAACAGGTTCTCACAAGTTGGTATCAGAGCTTTAGGTTCATTGAGTCTACATGGACATTAGGACTTAAGACTAGGATGATGTCTAAGTTAGGAACGTGACACAAAAACATGGTGCATACTGCCTAATCTCAGTATTTGGATGCCCTGGCCAAGTATTCAATTCTTGAAGAAAGGTAAGTATGGAACTCTTAGATTGTTATCTTTCTGATTACTCTGATCAAGTAGTTATTTTGAGACAATCTAAAGAGCATAATGAATAAGAAATCATGGTGTGAATATCTCAATCCTACCTTAAAGAAGATGAGAATCACATCATAATCTATCAAAACTTGAATGTTTGGTAACTATAAGAATAATAAAAGGAGGAGTTCTTGAAGATGTGATTCAAGAAAATAATAGAAGTAAAAGACATATAAGTCTATGCTTATAAAGTGATTCAAGGTATGAAATCCACATAAGATGGAGAGAACTCCAATGATAAGTATAAAATGAGAAGATAAATGAGAACAATGACAAAGGAATAAGGCAAAACCTGAGTTAATCTCAGACCAACCTATGTGTGTAAGAAAGTGTTAATGTACAATAAGCATGACGTTTGAAAGAAATTAAGGCAGATGATCCATGTTTAATGTAGAAAATGTGGAATATGATGATTAACCTATTGATAAGTGGTTAAAACATAATAAAATAAGAGAACATACCCAAGTGTGATAAATAGTCATCAATGAAGGAGTAATGAGATATGTTAATCATGATGATTTCTATGCTAATGGCAAAGAACCCAAAATGAAAAGGGTAAAATGATACATCCCTTTGTGTCTTTCCTTTCCAGGGCACAACTTTCAAGTGGATCATTGCCACTCAGTATGTGTGGATTTGTTGTAAACATGAGGGTGGATAGCTTATTATAGCATAAGGTTGTTTGGACTATGGTTCCAAGATCATAAAGTTTGTGATGATTTTTCTTTTGAGCCTTCCAATGATTAGGAAGACTCCTCTTATATGTCTTGATATTTGTTATGTTGGTAAAGGTGGATGAGATAAGGATGTGAGTTCCTTATAGCACATGACGTGGATACCAAGGTAATGAACCCTAGTATCCAAGATGTATCAATAGTATGAGAAATATATGAAGGTTGGAGATGTTTATTAAATGAACATTCCAAGTATTCCTCTCCCTTAGAGAGAGAGAGTTGATGATGATCCTATAAATGTTGTTTGGAAGGAAAAATAAAAGTGACTCTATAATGTTGTGTATGGTCTAGTGATAGTTGGGCAAGACCACTATCAAGCATAGATGGTTTGTTGATACAATAGATATAATTTTAGGATGATAGCTAGAATTTAAAGTTGAAAGATCCTATTAGATTTATATAGGTGGCACTACAAGTTTCTATGTTCCATATTTGCAAATGTCTTCTTATGTGGGGGTTTTTGTGCTCACCCAAGAGGAGATATGTATGAATGATGTGTCATCACCATGATATTCAAGTGACCATTTGAAGGTAATAGGATGAGGTGCAAAGGAAGTACCCATCTTTGTTTACCTTGGATTTTCGGGGCAAAATCCCTGTTAGGGGTTTATAGTTGTAAGGCCCCTAAACTTACTTAATGAGTTGAATAAGATTAATTATCATAATTGAATTCTTATAACCCTAATATAACCTTGTTATATGCTCTGAAATCATAATACAAGCTTAAGTTTCAAATTTGGTCCAATTTGGACATTGTTTGAGCAAGTTATGCAATTTTATGCACATTTTGGACTTTTATACAATTTACCCAATTGAGATGTTTTCTTTGCAATTTATCACTTGCATTATGTTACTTTGATATTATCTCATCATTCTTGAGCTTTTTGATCCATGGGGTGCCTATTTAAACCTTGGTTTGAAGGTTTTTTTGTCAAGGGTATTTTAGGGTTTACCCCCTTAATGGATGAGCTACCTTTAGTAGCTATCAACTAATGAATTATTTGTTTTGCTTGGAAATTCAAGAAACGAGGGATAAGCATGTATCTATGGACGATGGGGGAGTTTCTTGTATGTGTGCTTGTATATTCTTAATAGTTTAAGCCCATGGACACTTAGAAATATACTAGAACTTCAACGTTTTCTTTTTCTTTATCTTAAAGTTTCATATACTTATCCCTATGCACCCAAACGAGCCATTTTATCTCCACAACTTCCCTCCTTCTATAGACCTCGTTATCCCTCTATTTTTCAGTGAATTTCCTATTTAAGGAAGAAGAAAGAGGGGATCTTCTTGGAAAAATAATCTAGGGTTGTAATTGATTTCTTTTTAGGGTTTAAAAAGCTTCTTTCTAGTGATGTTGTCCCAAAAGAGTTAGAATCAACTTCTTTCCTTCGTTTATTTCTTTTTTATCCTTCCTCCTACCATTATCTAGGTTGGAACCTTGCTGTTCCATGGTCGAAATTGCTCTAAAGCTCTAAAACCCTACCTTTCTTGCTCCTTATGCTTAGGGTTTGCTCATTTGATGAAGAAAGGTGCTAGATGGATGAGTTCACAGCTTATGCTTTGTTTTCCTACTCTACTTGCTCGTGTTTTCTTCTGTTTGGGAGTTTATCTTATAATTAGAGGCAAGTTTTATAACTTTCTCCATGTTTATTTCTTACCATAAGCTTGCTAGCTCATGTTCTTGCTTTTAAATGATGATCCGTGCACTAAAAAGCTATGCTTGTCTTGGATTTCGATTTTTATAATGTTACCTATTCTAATTTCAGTTATAGATTAACCTGTGATCATGTGTGCATTATTCTTAAGGTATAATATGACTTGGATATGGTTGGTTTGACAATCTATGGTGTTAAGCGCCTATCAACCAATGGTCAATTTTAGGGTTTTAAGCTGAATTTTTCTATAAACCCATGACCCAATGATGGTACCATTGCAACAACCCAATGGTGTTGTCTTCATGACAATTGATGGTTGAGATCAAAGGTGTCAAATGATGGTGACAACCTATGGTCACCCCCTTAGGTCAGGTTTTGGATCAATTAGAAGTTTAATGATCAACCATTAAGTACCCTACTGATGTTATCAATCAATGATGATATTAGCTTACTATTTGATGTTGATTAATGAATATAGTGTTGACCTAACAACCTATGGCGACTTAATGGTCACTAATGATGGTGGATCAGGTCTCTAAAACCTATGATGAGTTAATCATATAGCTGTAGCATCAATTAAGCCTTAGACCAATGGTTTCTTGGGTCACTTGATGCAATGGTCGGACCTATACTATAATTGATGGTTTTAACACATGAACTTGACCCAATGGTCAAGATCTAATGTTTATTCCTCCAATAAAGTGGAATGATGGCTAATTTAATATGTTGGTCCTAATAATGTGATTTAGACGGTTTCCTTTATATGATCAACTTAAGGAGCTTACTTGTTGACAATGGATGGCTTGTTTTAAATGAACACTCAATTGTGGGTTTTACCCTACTCTCAATGGAACTTTTTGTGTTGTTAATCAAGGGATGTCTAGGTTTATATGGTGACTCTTTCTAGATCACAAATCAAGGACTTCATAGGTGGTTTATCCAAGGTGTTTACTTATGTAAACAACCAGTGGTCTTACCTTTTAAACATCCAATGGTTCTGGGTGACATTGTGGTATGGTGATATGGGTTGAATGATGATGGAACAAATGGAGGGTTACCCTTAATAAGGTAGTCTTACCTATTCACTCATATGAATAGAAGGGATGATAACCATATCATGTTGATATGTAACCCTAATGATGTATAGCTTGTTATACCTAGCTTTAATATAACTAAATGATGGTATTTGGGTATGAATAGTCCTTGAATGATTAATACAATCATGGAGTACTCTCTTATTGTTGTTGAAAACCTAGTAAGCTATAAGTGAAAACTGTGGTTCACAACTATGCTATAAGAGAATGATTAATACATCTGATGGGATTGAGAACGGTTGCGGTCGTGTCTCAGTGATTATATATGTGACAAGATTGGAGGACAACTGTGGTTGTACCTCATATGGTAGGGTATGTGTACCCACCTCCTTTCACTAGTGTCGTGACCTGTACCAAGGATGGACTAGGCTGTTAGCAGCTTGACCTTATGTGTCGTTGTGGCGGTCCCGTACTGACCGGGGGTAGAGAAGATCTTAGGAGTCTGACTCTTCCTAGATCTTGTATGGCACTGATTTCGACTTAGCAGTGGTCAGTTGGATTTTGAGTGGCATCGTCAATTTCCTCAGGGCATAATAAAAGATGTAAGACAATCATATAGCATATATGTTTAGGGTTATACACAACACTTCATATTGGATGAAAACCCTTGTTTACTTTCTTTTCACTGAGATCATGTATAGTACAATAAAAGATAATAGATATGCTTATGTTGTAGTTATGCTCATGTTGTAAACATACTTATGTTGTCATATATACTGACACTAATGGTTAAGATGTTGCTGCTAGCTATGTTTAATATTGCTAGCCATGCCTATGTAATTAGAAATGCTTAAACTGCTAATCATGCCTATGTAGTTCATTGTGTTATGATGTTAGTTATACTTATGATATAGATCTGTTCCCTTTATTTGAGATCCCAATATTGATAGCCATGTTATGTTACTAGACATATTCATGATGTTAGGGATGCTTATGCTACTAGATTGCTTGTAATATTAGCAAGGAATATGATGATAGTCAGATTAATGATAGTGATTGTTATTAGATGCAATTTGATGATATTTGAGTAGATATCTATCCAAAGAAATGGATTTATTTGTTATCTACATATGCATTGATGATCATACTTGTTGCTAAGATTATTTGCTTAATCTATTTAGTATACTTGAACTGTTAAATCTATTCAATTGATTATTATATACTCCAATTGCTTAGTTATCTACTATTTAAAATGTTGTAATCAATAAGCGTTGTTGGAGGTTATATCTCTTGTTGGGACATGGGTCTCACCCTTGTGGTTCACCACATTTTTTAGGTAATCGGAAGTGACGAAGACAAACATGTGGCAGCAAAGAGGAGCTATAGTAATGAATCTTTGAGAAAGTTGATTAGATGTCTAGTGTGTCCTAGAGTCATCCATGTACTCTTAGGTCCGGACAGGAAAAATTTGTATATGGTGTTTCAAACAAATCAAACTTTTATTAGCTTATTAATGCTTTTTTGTGTGGCATATACAAATATTGCTCTCGTGTGCATATATGTTGTGGCTAAGGCGGTAGAACAATTTGTCAAATTCTTGGCGTATGGATAAAAGAAAGATGTTGGGCTCTTATTCAAATGTTTCTGAGCAGGTGCTAACATTGAAATTAGTTTTAATTTACCCATATTTTTGGGTGTGTGATTAATTAGTGATCTATTGTGCTTTATGTTTTGAGTAATCTCATTTACTATAATAGGTTCTCACAGTTAGTGGCTCAAGGCTACAATCAGTAAGAAGGTATAGATTTTGATGAAACATTTGCAGTTGTAGCTAGACTTGAGTCCATTTGTATGTTGATTGCTTTTGCTAGTTATAAGAACTTTCTTCTATATCAAATGGATGTTAAAAGTGCATTTTTGAATGGTACAATTGAAGAGGAAGTATATGTTGCACAACCTCTGGGTTTTGAACATGATAGTTTACCTAACCATGTTTATCTATTACAAAAGGCTCTCTATGTCCTCAAACAAACACCTCGAGCTTAGTATGAGAAATGAAAGAACTTTATGTTAGATCATGGGTATATCATGGGCAAAGTAGATTCTACCTTGTTTCTCAAACAAACTTCTAATAATTTTCTCACCATTCAAATTTGTGTTGATGATATCTTCTTTGGTGGAACTAATCTTGATCTTTGCAAGGAGTTTAGTGGTCTTATGTAGAGTGAGTTTGAGACGAGCATGATGGGTGAGCTTACATTCTTGCTCGACTTTCAAATCAAGCAAACTAAATATGGGAACTTCATCAACCAAGGCAAGTATACAAGTAAGCTACTCAAGCACTTTAGAATGGAGAACACCAAGCTGATGGACACCCCCATGTCAAACACCACCAAACTTGATAAAGATGAAGAAGTTGAGAAAGTTGATGAGAATCTCTATAGAGGTATGATTGGAATTTTATTTTATTTAACTGCCTTTAGACCTGATATAATGTTTAGTGTTGCCTTGTATGCTCACTTTAAATCAAATCCTAAGAAATCACATCTTATTGATGTTAAGAGGATTTTAAGGTACTTAGCCAAACCCCCAATTTTGGACTATGGTATCCCAAGTCAAGGGACTTTACTATTGCACAAGTGGCACTTGCTTCCTTGTAGGACCATGCTTTGTGTCCTAGTTTTCTAAGAAACATAGCACAATGGCTCTATCAACTACCGAGGGTGAATACATTATAGTTGGGAGTTGTTGTGACCAGGTTCTATGGATGAAGCAAATGCTCCATGATTTATTTTGATGCTTCTCCTATCTTGTGATAATAGTAGTACAATAAATTTATCTTACAATCCTATATTGCATAGTATATCTAATCATATAGACGTTCGTCATTATTTTCTTTGTGATCACATTGCCAAGAAGGATATTTATATCACACATGTGGACACAGAAAATCAGTTGGCGGACATTTTTACTAAACCTCTAGCTAGAGAGCATTTTAATTTTATTAGATCTAAACTGCTCATAACTACTTTGGATGAATTTGATATGCCTTCTATCTAGTTGATATCTATCCTATATGCTTTGCTCATGTCTTGATCACCCTTTCTTGTTGAAGTGCTAAAATTTCCGTGTTCTTTTGCCTTGGTTTTTGCTTATTTTGGGTATTTTCTGCAAACGATGGTTCTATCGCTACATAGTACCCAATGATGAATGATATGTGCCTAAGTATGTTTAAAATGAATAATGGACTAGAAATATAAATTTAATTAGCACTCAAATGGCTAGAAACTAAGATTTATAAATTTGGGACAAACTTTTTGTCGGTCGAGTTGCAAACTCGACTGATGGGTGGCCGAGAGCTTTTGTAAAAAGCCATTCATTCGAGTTTCCCTTCTCAGAACTCGACCGATGGATGGGATGGAGCAACATTTAAGTAGGATTCGAGTGACTTTTCTCCCTCTCAACTTCAGAAAAATTGACTGATTCCTCCTCTAGCTCCTTCAAGCTCTCAACCGTAGCCCTAACCTTCCCTTTCCTAGCCCTAGCCAGCCCTTGTTTGCCCTTCTTAGCTTCCTTGCCTCTCAACCCTAGGTATTTGGTCATCTTTTGGTGGTGTTTCCTTCATTTTTTTCCTATCCATCTCCTTCTTTCTGCCTCCATGGCTTCCAATAGGAGAAAGAGAGATGCCTGTCTCCAATGGAGCTCTAAATAGGTATAAGGATATCCTTCCTAGGAAACCCTTCCCCTTTCGTGCCTTGTTTGAGCCTCATCCATAGATCAAGCAGCCAAGTTGTTGTATGACCACCACCTATCAACCCTGAGTGTCGAATGCCAGTGCTATAACAACTTATTCACAAGCACTAAGTCAGTTCATGAGTTATATGCAAATTTGTCATGGAATTATGACACTCTTCTACCCCCGCCTAATACTCAAGTCATTCTTACTTCCATCATTGCCGGTAAGAAGTTCCAAATCTCAAATGATACCTTGAATATCTTTTTCTCTAGTACTAAGGTCACTGACACATGGAGGAAGGATTATCCTGAGTATTTTGACCTCCTAGACCCTGAGGCCTTCTATAAGCAATATGATATCACTCTCCCTAACATACATAAATTCTTGAAGAAGCTTCAGTGCCCTATAGGAATAAGTCCACCCTTCCCTCCTCTACTTTGGACCTAAAAATCACATTCTCTCTCTAGTAGTCAAATGCAATATTCACCCCAAGAAAAATCAAACGAAAATTACAGAGAATACCTAGTGATTATGTTTTGCCTTATGAAGAACATCAGAGTCAAGTTGTCTAGATATGTTCTCCACCACATGACCTGCTTCGACTCTGGGAAGAACACCTGAGGTACCCACCCACCCTACCTATACCTGATTTGTGGTTTTTTCAATCTGCCACTAGGAAGTCTCTTTTTCATGATCTTCATTACAAACCTACTCAAAAAGGAGTCTGTATTAGTAAGACCACAATCTAGAAAAGCTTGCCTCCATCTTCTTATACCACACCCAAAGCCTCTACCTCCACCCATGAACCTTCACCTCCTCAACCATCCTGACCTGCCCACGCCTCATTCAGTGTATCTAATGAAGCCCTCATGGGTTAGATGATGCATCAACAGGTGTACAACCTATAGGTTCAAGAGAATTTACATCAGGACCTATGTTCTATCATGTCTACCATGAACCTATCCTTTGCCCATCCTTATCCTGCCTACCAGCCCTACCTAGGTGGTGATTATGCATCCTACGCATATAATCACATCTACCCTACCCCTCCACCTGTTGCTTCCTCTACTACACCCTCTGCTACTGGTGGTTCTACCCCTAGAGTGCTACCTCTCCCTACTGGTCCTATAGATACCTTGCTTGCAGGACTTGGTACCTTTGCTCCTACTTTCCCTCATGCCCAAGAGTTGTATGACCTTAGTATTCCTTGGGATGAGTAGAATGCCATGTGACCCGGTCATGTTTTCGATCCTTCTGCCAATGAAGAGATGCCAGACCAGGTTGATGAGGAAGTTGTTGTTGCTGATGAGGAGGCATCTGAGGATGATGGCAAGGATGGTTCAGATGGTTCTGATGATGGCTTTGTTGGCACATCTAGTGATGAAGGTGAAGTTGTTGTCTCTATTGCACCTTCAGATGGAGATGATGACTATGAGCCTAAAGCTTATGATGATGATGCCGATGATGATGCTATTGATGTTAGATTTTAGTCTTTATATGTTGATATATATTCTAGACTATTTTGTACTTAAGACATTTGGGAACATTATCTGAGCTATACTATTTTATATCATCACGTTGTTTTTCATCATTTTGGTTTGTAGTTGCTTCTAGAACATGCTCATGTGTTGTAATCTTAATCTTCTATATCGTAACTCTATTACAGCATTTGGCAACATGATTGGTGTGCCAACACTCTGGTGCCATGAGATGGACCATCGCAAGATTTTTGTCTGATGGAAAAAAGTTACAGGTGAATGTTACTCAACACTAAAAATAATACATATTCAAAGCAGTGAGTGGTCTTGTGTTTGGTGACAGTGGTTATAATAGATTGCAACCTGGTTGACCTTGTCATGTCGCTTCCCGGGCAAGAGCACTACTTTACCAAACAGATCATATGTATGTTCTATCATGTGAGTTATTGATATGCTTTCCATATTTTGATTATGATACAATTTTCTTGTTTTTCTCTCATCTCTATTTGATGTGTGTTATGTGGTTGCATGTTTTATCTTATGATTGGATGTTTTGGTTGTACTTGGATAAGATCCATTTTTGTGCTCTTCTACCCCCTTACTTTTTGATAATGCCAAAAGGGGGAGAGACGTTCAATGTTTTAAAGCTCAACCATATTGTTTTTATTGCCTACATGATCCTTTCGTTGTCTAAATATATGTTTTATCATGTGACTTGCTAAAGGACCATGTAGTATACATGCTATATAGCTTTATGTAGAAAGACTAACTATGCAGGCAAGCGTGAGCATAGATTGAGGGGGAGCAATTCACATTGTTCATATTATGAATCCCCTTACAATTCACAAGAATAAGGTATACCTTTACATATCCTTTTCAATATGTAGAGGAATGATTTGTCATTGTCAAAAAGGGGGAGAACGTTGACTGGAGAGTTATACATTGTCCATATTTTGATAATGACTTAACCATTCCATTCATATGTATGTAATAAGTTTGTTTAAGATTGACTTCAGGATTTAGGTACATGAAAAGGATCAAATTACACAAGCCCTAGATTATTCAAGTTCAAGTCAAAAGCAATGCAAATGTGCAATTCGGGAAATCATACCAA
Source organism: Alisma plantago-aquatica (assembly GCA_963693085.1). NCBI lineage: Eukaryota > Viridiplantae > Streptophyta > Magnoliopsida > Alismatales > Alismataceae > Alisma > Alisma plantago-aquatica. The sequence goes on along the minus strand of OY856413.1, from coordinate 763,440,913 downwards.
ACCACCTTAGAATTATTTTGTAATCATTTGTATTTATGATATGACTTGTAACTAGGATGATAAAAAAATCAAGAACACTTAATTCCAACGTTTGATCACTCAAAAATCATTTTGAAAAATTTATCACATCAACTTTATCGGTCGAGTTTGGATCTTGACCGACCAGTGATGGATTATTGAAATGGATCAATCGATCGAGTTGTACACTCATAGAACTTGACCGATTGATTTATTGGACAAAGTGGATTTTAGATGGTTGGTCGAGTTTCCCAGGACAAACTCAACCGACATCTTGAAAACTGACTTTATCGATTAGTGGATCAGCTGAGTTACCTTTATTGAAACTCAACCGGATGTATTGTACGAAAAATGTAGAAAAAGTGATTCCAACCATTGGAGAGTTATTAGAAACAAAAATTAGATATGTTGCAAGTTGTGAAATAGCTATTTTTCATTCTTATGTGATCCCACACTCAAAGGAATACCCCCATCTAAAATAGGACCTCTTGGAGTTCATTCCAAGGTTGCTCATTCTTGCTATCCTTGGTCCTTGTTATAGTTGAGTGTGCTACAAACCTTTGAGCCCCTTTCTCTCTCTCGTTTACAAAGCATTTCATGATTATGAGTGAGTAAGGCATGTTGTAAGAGAGATACCTCAATGTTATTTTGTAAAGCTCTCCATCCTTCCATCTTCCCAATCCCCTTTCTTAAAGAGCAAAGGCTGAAGTGATCTTCTCTGAGTGAAGGAGGAGTTGATGTTCTATTTCAAGGTTGAAGAAGGTGTGAAGATCTTCTCCAAGTGAAGAAGAAGGACAAGGCAGGGGATTCAAGAAGAGTAGGTAATTCCTGTGAGACCAAAGACTTGATGCAAATGTGGGTAAGTCCTTGGTGAAGGATGAATACATCTTGATCAAGTGGGTAAGTCCTTGTGTAGATGAAAGACTCTTGTCTTGAATAGGTAAGTACTTGGATGTATGATGGTCTTCTTGTATCTCTTATAATGGAATATAAGTATACATGGGTTGCAAAGTCCTAGAGGTTGACCTCTCTAGGTAGTGGACTGATGGTCTCCTAGTTTGGATATAGGAACCACTCTAACCACCTTGTCCAAGTGTTTGTTTCAATCTCTCTCATCCTTTCTATGTTTGTTTAGATAGAAATTCAAATTGAGTTTTGGCATTTGGTTTCAATTGATATAATTTGAAGATCTAACTATTCTTGTGAGAATTTTGAAGCTCTATTCACCCCCCTCTAGAGCCCTAGATCCAACATTTTATGTTGTAGTTTTGTAAAACTTATAATGCATAATATGAAGAGCAAAAAACTTCATTGTATAGCATATTAAATTAAATAACATATATGAGATATCATTCACTAAAAATATGCAACAATACATTAACTGATGGGAAATTTGAGCGACATATAAGGCAGCGGAAACAAAAATTTAATGCCTAATTCCCTAACCAGCGAGATCGGGCAATAAAAGTGTATCTATGAAGGAAGGTTTGCAATGTTATACCTAGTCCTAGAGTAAGTCCAATGACAATTTCCTTACAGTAGTGTGCACCTTTCTTCAAGTTGCACCTGGGCAACTTCAGCAGTGGCCTCCTAGTTGATTACCAGAGATGGCAATTTGACTTTGTCCTCCTAGCGGTAGGCAACTACCTCCTTGCCTCTAGAGTAGTCAATGTGGATCACCCAGAACTTCACATTGGCTACTAGATCCAACAGAAATGAGTTGTCCCTTCAAACTTTAGGATGGACTTGCTCTCCCACAATTGTCTCTCCCTTGCTATCCCTTCCTTTTATGGGTAGGACTTGCTCAGGTTCTCTTGGTTACCACAATCAGATAGGACAATAATTGTTTGAGCATATTGTTGTGTTTGGAAAGCCCCCAGTACCCCTCAATTTATAGGAGGGCCAGGTTCATGGTTTCAAGTCGAAGAGATGGAGTTCATGAATTTTCTAGAATCTACGAATGGTGAACCAGTCAGTTCACTATTCAACTAGTTGGCTCAGAGGTGAACCGGTTAGTTCATCTCTTGAACTAGTCTGCTCATGTACTTCCTATTCTAAATCAAATTGGCATTCAATATTCAATGAATATAAAACATGATGTCAGCACCAATCCTTGATCCAATCAAATTGATCATTAAATCGGGTGATTCATCACATAAATCAGACGTCTCAGACCTTGAACTAGTCAGTTCACTTAGTGAACTGGTCGGATCATGCCCTGATTCAATCATTGTTTAGCCAATGTTGTTTCCATAACGTGACACTCCAAACGATCAGTTCAACACTTGAACCAGTCAGTTCATAGTCCAGTCAGTCAATTTTGAACCAGTGTTGTTTAAATTTAATACTTAAACACTTTTAGTAATCAGTTTAAATATCATTCATGAATAAATTCCTATTCCAAGTGCATCCTATGTCTGTGACCCTATAGGTCCTAAGTTATGTTAGCAATGAATGTCCATAACAAATTTATGACATCACAAGCAATGAGTGGTATTTAGCAACACATCATTGCTACCCAAGTGATTTGGAAAGTTGGAGAACAACTTCAACCTACAATTCGTGATCAATGTTACTATGGTTGTACAGTTCCTTTGTCTCTAATAAGTGGATTTAACTCTAGGCATGTAATCTTCATCCTCTTCAACATTCAATCCATGTTCCTTGAACTAGAGTAGACAATCCGAGATGCATGTGAGTTCACATATCACATTGAATCACATGAGTATGTCAATATGTGTAAGACCCTTGACCTGAGTTTTGGTATAACTCTATTTGTTTTGGATTGATTAAATGCTTAGAACCTTAATTGAATCCTCTTAGATGTTTTTAGAGCTTGTGGAGAGCTTAAGTTCCCATTTTGAGCTTGTTTGGATGATGTTTGTGCTTTGTGTGCTTGTTTTGGGTCAAATTGCAATTTACCCATTTGGGAGTGTTATCTTGAAAATTTCCATCTCTAGAGTGTTCCTTATCTCTCTTGGATTCACAAGATAGAGTGTGATGCCTTGGGTCACCTTGTTTGGGCCTTTTTTGGGTGATGATATCACTAGAGGTGATTAGGGTTTCTAGGGTTTGCTTGGTGTTTGACCTTGATGAGCAAGTTTGAGTGTTGCAACCCTTTTTATCAACCTTCATAGTTGTTTTGGGTGTGTCTCGATCAAGAAACTTGCCTTGGGTGTTGAGGTTGCAACCATGTTGGTCTTGGTTGTGTTGGGTCGAGATAGTTTGTCCTTTTATGGAGTGTCTCGACCTAGTTTGTTGAGGGTGTTTCTGTCTCGACCAAGACACTTGCTTTGTATTTGTCTCGACCATCCTTGAGTTTCTCAACCACGACCTATATGTTGGGTACCCTAAGATGTTGAGACCCAACATATGTTATATCACCACCTCATGCATGTGTGTCTTAAGCGGTTGCATGTGTGTTCCTTGGGTGGACAAGTGTCCCTTTGGTGCCTTTAGGTGTTGACACCTCATCTCCACCCTACTTTCCTTCTCCTAAATTATATAAACCCTCTTATATCCTTGATAGTAAACCTTTTGGCCCTCGTTCTTCCTCCCTCTCTATTGCTCATCCTTGGATCTTAGTGGAGCAAAAAGGGTTGATCCTTAGAGATTTGATGATCGGATTCGTTGCATGTGGTGATCTTTGCTCATCCTCAACCTTGGTAAGTGTTTGCCTTTCATTGATGACGTTTCCTTGGATGTTCTACCCCCATATTCTTCTCTTTCTCAGACTTAGACCATGGATCCTCCATGATGGTCATTTTGGAGAGGAACCTTGTTGGTATGTATGCCCAGAGAGCCAATCATATGATGATTGTAATGGCATAACATGTAAATTATTTGATTAATAATAAAGGCAAGCTTCCAATTTATTTTGTATATTCAATTATGAGATAATGAATAACATAATAAATGACTAGAGAATAATATTACTGGATGATGTATGTCTTCAAGATCATACAGATGTTAAGAGTACATATATACATTCTCATTGTATCCTTGATCAGTTGTTATTGTGGAAGGTTGATAGACAACAAAAACACATAAGATCAGAGTGTGAGTTGGCTGATGACTAGATCTCATTATTCATGATATGGCAATATCAAACCAAGCACACAAATACATGTTAGAGAACAGTGTATCGAACAGACCCACCGTGAGACTGATACATGGAAGCCATCATCATGGAAGTCATAGTCAACTCTCACAATGATGGTGGTGGTTGTGGTTATTAGACATGAAATCACTACACTCATCACACGTCGTTGGGTACACTTTGACATCATCAAATGCGGTCCTAAAACATGGGTTGTTATAAAGGTGATGATTGAGTGACTTTGACTCATGGGGACTGACTGTGAATGATAGAGATGGGATTTGTCCCTCCAATAGGAGTATGATATCCAAAGGCCTCTTGATTAATGAGAATAAGAAAAGTATGGCCATATGCATGTGGATCAATATGTGATATTGAGCTTACATATATCTCATGCAGTCTACTCTGGTTCAAGAAAAAAGATAGAATAATAATGAGGATGCTTGCTTCATGCCGCTAGTTCAATCTGGTTATCATTGATAAAGGAACTACACAAACACTATAAGACCATACATAGATTGTAGGTTGAAGTTTCTCCCCAACTTTCCATTCACTTGGGTAGTAATGATGTACAACTAGGCACCACTCTTTGCTTGTGATGTCATAAGTTGTTAAGGACATTCACTACCAATGTAATATGGGGCCTATAGGGTCACACACATGAACTCATCTAGAAGAGGAGTTTGATATTAAATGATAATTGAATTGATTACTAAAGAGTTTAGGTATTTCAATTCATGCAACAGATCAACTGACTAAACTGCCAAATGATAGGTTCAAGTGATGAGACAACTATTTGGAGTGTCAGGTTGATTTTCTTATGCATTAGGTGGAATTTAGCCTGAAAGGGCATGCGAGACACTCATTTGGCTTGGCCAAATGACCATCTCAGGTGATGTGAGATGCCTATCTCACATGCACCAAATGACTGTCTCAGGAGTGCAATTCGATTGCATCGAGGATTGGTGCTGATGTCAAGTTGAGTACTAATTGGAATTGAATTGCCGACATATGTGCAGAAATGAACAGTGTGAAATGACCGTCTCGTTGGGTGAGGCGATTATTTCAGTGCACGTAGATTGTGAGGCTTCTAGAATTGTTGTGAAAATTCAAGATCTTCTAGTTCTTTCCAATCACACTTTAGTCCCTATTGGTTGGGGATTAAGAACCCTGACCCTAACCCCTCCTATATATAGGGGTACTGGGGCTTCCCAGAACACAACTATGACACAGACAATTGAGAATCAGTTGCTCTAACAATTATTATCCTCTCTGATTGTGATAACCACGAGAGCCCAGGCAAGTCCTACTTGACTAGGGAGGGATAACCAAGGGAGAGAAACACCTGATGATCATTGTTGTGGGAGAGTAGATTGGTGACTAGTACATTAGCGGGAGGGACAACTCCTTCCTGTCCGTTCTAGCAGGACGACAAGAGTTCTAGTTGGTTCGTGTAGACTACTCTAGAGGCAGGAGTCCTTTGGATGCTTCTAGGAGGGAAATATCAACTCATAGTCCATGGAGAGATTTGAGGAGACTCTGCATCAGTTGTCCGAGTATGCTTTCCATGGAGGAGCAGTCAGATGAGTCGGAGTGCGACTAGGAGCTGCACAACCACCATCCAAGACATAGTGCACATCTACAAATACAAGGACTGTCATTGAACTTGCACCAGGACCAGATATATCTTCGTAAAACCATCCTTTCTATTGCATAGTTATTGACGCAATCTGTTGGTTAATGGGAAATATGTCAGTAAATGTTTTGTTTCTGCTGCCTATATGATGTCATATTTCCCTACAGTGGTATCAAAGCCACGCCAATTAATTATGTTTTGGGATAATCAATATGATCAGATTTTTGTATTTATCGAGTTTATTTATTGCATGCAATCCGAATATTTAAACTGGTTGATGTGCACGTCTGTCTAATCACCACATAAAGAACAAAAATGAATATATATATATATATATATATATATATATATATATATATATATATAGATATATATATATATATATATATATATATATATATATCTGTGTGCGCGTGTGCAATTTACACGCGTCACCATAAAATCAGTTTTGATGGTGGATGTGAAGCATGATTTTGGCCAAAACCCAAATCTATGTGTGCATGGTTGTGGTTATTTATTCCTTTGTGTGTGTGTGCAATTTACACGTGTCACCATAAAATCGGTTTTTATGGTGGATGTGAAGCATGGTTTTGGCTAAAACCCAAATCTATGTGTGCATGGTTGTGGTTATTTATTCATGTTGTTAATCAGTATGCGTACCGAGCCCCCCTCTCCTTTCCAAATATAAATTAATGCTCTTCGTCCTATTTCCCTCTAATGGAACTCAAGACTTTCCCCATATACAATGTAATAAGAAATAGGATAGTTTTAATTTATGTTTCTACGTGAGATGATAATCTGCACAAAGACAAAACGACTGACTCGTGAGATGACCCAATCGACTGGAGGACAAAGGAGGCTAAACTGTAGGAGGACAAACCGATCGAATGGTGGCTCAACTGACCAACTAGAGCTATCTAGACGTTACTTGGACCTAAGAACCAGATGACCATTTCAGAAGATCCCAACTAAGCGACCAGGAGGTGAGCATACCACTTTAAGAGTTGAATCGATCAACCCAGATTGGTTCGAGCACAAATCTTCATCAACAATAGGTTGCAGATGATGTGGACCATAGGTGGCAGTAATTCCCTGTTGCTCCAAGAAATTACATTAGTATGGACATAACCATCGCTTGTGTGTTTTATTTATTACATGTTCTCATTTGTGGTTATAGCATGTATATGATACATACTATATATGTGGTGACTGAAAAAAGTATATGTATTTATAAATATATATACACAAACTTCCTCAATTATAATATCGAGTCTTAGATGCTTTCCAAAAGTGACCCTGCCTACCTTGATGATTGACCATGTTTGTGGTGTTGATCGGGCCACTGTTGAATTATCTTAGATCTATCTCACTAGAATATTGTACATTGCAATATCCTGAATTGATATCGAGGACTATCAATTTGAATACAATAGTGGGAGAGATAGTTAATTAAAGACCTAATTAATATCGTCAAATTTATCAAATCAAACCAAATAAAAATGATTTTGAAAAGTTGTAATATTTCTTTGTAGAATCAAATGTCAAACACAAACACGTTCAAATTGCGATCAGTCCTTAAGAAGGATAAAATGGGATAAAAGTTCCACAATTGGTTAAGGACTTTGAGAAATGTTCTCATCAATGAGAGAAATATCTATGTCCTTGATAGACCAATGCCAGAGGAACCCGCTATAAATGCGCCTAAGGCTGAATGGATGCTTATTGGAAGCATGCCAATGGTGCCATGGACATTTAATTCTTAGTTTTATGAACGCTCAGTTGTATGAACTATTAGTTGCATGAACAACATGAAAATATGGACATTCTCGAGATGGTAACACATCTTATGAATCATGTAAAGCAAAGAAGGTATAATGTCTCTAAAGCACTAATTGAGTGTAAGCTGACAAAGGGAGGTCTAATAGAACCCCATGTGCTCAATATGATTGGACATGTGGTGTTATGACCCACTCTGATTTTAACTAGTAAGTACAGTGATTAGTGCATCAACATGTTGATTAAGCCAAGATAAGTGTTCAAGATGCGATTAGTGCTTTGATTAAGTTGAGTCAATCTATTTAGTGTGTTTTCATTCTTTGAGATTGTAGTGGATCTCGTGCTTCAAAGTTTGTAAAAGAAATCACTTGAATCGGACCTCCGAGGCAAAAGATATGGCATTTTCAAGTTTCTTGGGTTGAAGCAGAAATTTACCCATTAATAGATCTATTAATTCCCCTTTTCCCTTATCCCTTTCACCCGACCGAGCATCGCTTGAAGCAGTGGTGCACAGCTAGCCTGATCGGCCAGTAGCAGGGGAAAGGGAGGGGCGATTTTCAAGCCCCTTAGCTCGAGCCAACAAGGCATCACTTCCACCCTCTTCTTCCTTTCTCCTTCCTCTTTCTCACCTCTACCCGTGCCTCCACCTGCTAGGGCGGCACCCACAATAGCAGCAGCCACACAACAATTGTAGCAGTGGCCAAGAGTAGTTGGGTGCGAGGAAGCACCTCAAAACGACATCTTTAACTTCGGCCGTGAAGCTAGTACCCAAATTCGCAGCTCCAGCCACGATTTAACACTCAGCTAGCTCTCTCTTCCTCAACCTGTTCGTACGTAGAGGTTGCTTGCTTGCAGCAGGTTCAAATCCAGGGTGCCCAAGGTTGAAGACAACCCCACGGACGCCTGGAAGCAGGCTTGGGGTGCATTTCTAGTCGAATTCGGCCATCTCAAACCTCTGTGAGTAGAATCTCACTCACCAAGCAAGTTTTAACTCCAATAAATGGGTGTTTTCAGTTAGAATTGTATTAATTGCGGGTAACAGTGGCTACCCAGGCGCCGTGCGGTATCGACGTCGCCTGACCTTTATTTCACATTTCGCTTCTTCACATTTTGTATGATTCAGTTTGTTAACTGATTTGTATGATTTGGATTACTAAAACTATATGATTGATCAAATCCTAAACTACATAGTTTAGAGGTTAAAGACATTAGCACATGACCCAGATTTCCAGTAGCTGTACGGTTTGGGTATAAACCCAGGCTGTACAATTTTAGTAATTAACTAGTTGCACAATTTAAAGAAATAGACGATGAATCACAATGTCTCAATATAAATCTGTTGCACACTCTCTGTTATAGTTAATGTGGGTGATTTAGTATTAACACAAATTGGCATGTTTCTCAAATATATCATTAGAAGTTTTCAGTTATTATTAATAATTCTTGCCATGATAAGTAATTAACTCTTAATTAAGTTATGTGATGCACAACTCAGGATTAGGGTTGATGTGCACATTTTCTAAGAAAGCACAAATAATTTATAAGTGCAAATGATGATTACTCACATGTCAAGTAATTAACTCTTATCAGTATATTAAGAAGTTTAATTGCATGATTCTAGTGTATAAGTGCCAAATGGACATGTATTCTGTTTATTTAAGTATTTCAGTATGCCTGCATGTATAATATGTTGATTTCTCAGTATATTACAATGTTTTGAATATACCGCTTTGCCAAGTTAAGGATGACATACATGTCATATTAATAAACTTCAAATAAACAGACTCGGTACCATAGAGATACCAAAGTCAAGTATAAGTAAGAGAGAGATACAATATAGTAAGAGCTTTCCAAGAATAATAAAATAATAGACTCAGGAGTCCTGAACACCGTATATTCCCTATGAGAGGTCTATGTTGTAGGGATGAAATGACCTAACCCTGGCAGTGTCCAGTATACGGGGGTTGAAACGTACTAACAGGTGGTACGGGGGATGAAGCCCTAGTGGAAGTCTCCTTAAAATATAACATATAGTGTCCAACATCAACCAGAGGTCCTGGTGGCACTAGAGTACAAAAAAGCCAATAGGTGGCTTGACACTCCGTCTGTGTGCTCAGGTTAGAGGAGAATTCCAGTTTTTACGGCCTACAGGTGTGCTGAGGTCAGAGAGCCATTTTCCTGTTGTAGACCAATGACGTTGTTAGGCTTAGCATCCCGGGTGTGTCAGCTAAGTCTTATACGGTGAGATCGTATTTCATTACGATTCTTCATATGTAGAGTACACTGCATATGATCAGGGCATAAGCTAAAATATGATAATATAGGTTTTAAAAAGTTTCTTATAAGTAAGAAAGGTTAAGAAAGATTCGAGTACAGTTTCACAGCAGTTGTTCTTTAAATGTAATTTTGACATTCCCTGTTATTTTTAACTGTATTGTTTTAGATCTGCTCAGTGTAGAAATTTCTATATTTTATTTTAGTTTAATAAACATAAAATGAGTTATCTAAAATGGTTGGGTGAAATTCTATTCATTGAGCCAGTAGCTCACCAACCTACTGAATTTTTTTTTCAGGTAAACATCAACACGAGGAAGCTGAAGGATCTTATCACCCAGGCTCTTAGAAGGTAGTTCATAGTTAGAATAGAGGTATCTTAGTCCTTTCCCCTCGGTCCTTGGGGCATGTGGTGTGGTAGAGAGAGAATGTAATGTAATATGTAGTTTAGTTTTAAGTTATCTGTTGTGCTTTATATTCCACATAAAAAATGTAATATGTTGTATAAACCTGCTTTACCTACCTAGTAAAGTAAATAGTAGTTGCTTTCACAGTTTAGTAAGATTCCAGTTTATTCCAAGTTATAAGATTTTCCTTTAAGTTAATTTTAAGTGATTAAGAAAAGAAAAAGTTAATGGTGGTTTACCAAGGTTGACTCTCCGGCCTTCGGGGTCATTAGAGATGGCACGGGGATCAGGGCACCACATGTGGAATGATTGGGATTTCTCTTAGGTCAAGAGTTGACCATAGATATGATTATGCAAGTGTTTCATGAATCATATAATCAGTTTATCAATTGCTTGACATGTTGATGCCAAAGCAAGGAAGAAGAAGGAAAAATCTATGACGATTATCACTAGAAGTGAGTCCTAGGGCAAAGGTAAGGCTAAGAAGTGTTCTAAGGCTAAGCTTAAGTCCAAGTCTTCTACACTCAAATTATGGACAAGGGTAAGTGTAAAAGGAATATGTCCTTTTCACTTAAAGGATAAAGAAAAGAAAGTGCCACCATTTTCACTTGTTTGGACATTGGAAAGAACTATCATCCTTATAAGGATCTCAGGAAGAAGATGAAGATAGAGATCTCTATTTCAGGATCTGAGAAGTAGTAAGCTAGAACTCTGCGGAGCAAGGGTTGCTACCTCTACAGTTGGAAATTGTCATTCATGGGCACATAATAGAATTATGAAATTGCTATTATGTACTTGCCATTGATGAAACATTATATGTTTTGTGTGATAAGAACATTATGTTTCATTTTAAAAGATATGATTTTTATGGCAATGCCCATGCCTCACAAACTATACCTGATAGTTATAGAGACAATTGTGTATGACACATATATTGAATAACTTAATAACTCAAACAAATTGAATACCTATAGCACTGTCATCTAGAGTGCATAAATGACAAATGCATTTCTAGAATACATATGATGGTTATCTAGACTCTTTTGGTTATTGAACCAATAAGAGACATGTATGTCTTATTTGTTGTGCAATATGATAAAAGCATCTTTACTAGATGTAGTGGGAGATCGACTATTCCATTAGGACTAGTAAATATTGATGTACATAGACCTTTTATAATGAATGCTAAAGGTAGTTACACTATGAAAAATATGGTCTTTAACTACAAAAAAATGTAGCAAAACCCCCAAAATTTGTATCTAAAAGATTTGACTATATTTATCCTTACATTTAGAATATGAAGCTAATACCCGTGTATCTAATTATTTAGGCTACATTTTTCAAAGTTGTAGTTAGTTACTCCTCTAGCTAAAAATTCATACGTGACCCTAATTGTAGGTAAAAAATCTCCTTACACATACAAATGTAGTTTCCATTGTAGCTAAATATATGACTACAATTCAATTTGTAGCTAAATATATGACTACAATTCAATTTGTAGCTATGGTAATTACAAGTACTTCATTATATTTACTGATGCGATCGATAGACATTGAAATTTGTATTTAATGAAATACAAGTTTGGATCTCTTGAAGTGTTCAAGGAGACCATAGATGAAGTACATAACTAACTTGGTAAAGTATTAAGATACATTGATATGATCAATGTTGAAATATTTTAACCAAGAGTTTGAGGACTTTCTGGAGAGACCATGATAGTGTATCACAATGAACTCCACCTAAAACATACTGATGTTCCAGAAAGAAAGTATCATACCCTGTTAAGTCGTGGTGAGGTTATCAATAAAATCTAGCTGAATTTACAATTTCTTTTGGGCAAATGGTTTACACTAAAACAACGTACTGTCAAAAATGGTTCAAAAGACACCATATGAGACATGGCATGGGAGGAGTCCTGATGTGTCTTTTACAACAATTAGGATTGAAAGCTTGTATGAAGAAGTAGTTTATTATAAAGGCTTTATCCAAAAATCGCATGAATGTTATCTTGTTGAATACTACTTATATTCCAACCCGACAACAATGTTTTTGTTGCTAGGATGGCTGAATTCCTAAATGGAAATTAGTTCCAAAGGAATCAGTGGGAGTAAAAGTAGAACTTAAAATGTTCAAGATAAACAAGAAAACACAGAACCTAAAAAGGTACAATAGGAACAAGGAGAATCACAAGTTGTTGTGAATTCTCAAGTTCCTTATGTAAACAAATAACTCATAGTTCTAGTAGAACACACCTTGAGTTTGAAAGATTATGATATATTATAACTTAATAAACGACGAGTTGATCATAAAGATGAGTCAATAACCTACCTAGAAACTATTGAGGGATCAAAATATGAGAAATGGCTTGAGGCCATAAGATCAATGATGGAATCCAAGTAAACCAACAAGGCATGACCTTGGTGGATCCACCTGAAGGGGTAAAACCCATAGGGTGCATTTGGGTCTTTGAGAGGAGACCAACATGGAAGGGTAGTTTGGTTGCAAAATATTTCAAACTAGTTCAAGCGTTGAACATGATGAAGTCTTTTCACCAATTACCATGGTTAAATCCATCTGGATCATGCTTGTTTATGCAGCTTAGTATGACTGTGAGATTTGGCATATGGATATTAAAACTGCAATCCTTAATTGGAATAATTAAGAGGATGTGTACGTGACAAAGCCTAAAAGTTTTATAAATACATTAATGCAAATAAAGTCTATAAGCTACAAAAGCCAATATGTGGATTGAGCAAGCATGTTAGAGCTGGAATCTTCTATTGATAAGACAGTCAAAGGGTTTGGCTTGAGTTAGAATGAAGATGGAATTTGTGATTACAAAAGATTTAGTGGAAGCGTATTTATATTTCACATAATAATGGGGAATAACGTCCTTACTCTGCATATGTTAAAACCTATCAAGGAGAGTACCTTCTCTGAAGGGTTTAGGTGAAGCATCTTATGTGATAGGGTTCAAGATCTATAGAGATAAATCTGGAAGGCTTCTTGACCTAAGAAAAATCACATAAAATGGCAAGATGCTGAAGGGTTCAACATGTAAGACACAATGAGAGAAACTTGTCCATGCTCCATGAAGTTAGTCTTTTAAGAGCCTAGTGTCCCAGTTCTTATATAGAACAAGGACACATGGATATATGCCATATGCATTCACAATTGGATATCTATTTAATGCAATGTAATGTACGTATCATGTTTTCTCGTATGTATAAGACATGATGAGAGGATGCCCCGTTATCTTGTGTGTATTGGACATTATGAGAGGATATAATGTTATCTCATATGTATTGGACATGACGGGAGGATATCCAGTCATCTCATATGTATTAGACATGATGAGAAGACACATATATACCTACCTAAGAATCTTATATGAATTGGACATGACAAGAAGGTATATGTCAGATGCCAGTGAGAGTCATTGGACTACCATAAAGAACATCCTTAGGTGCTTGTGAAGCACTTAAAGGATTGATTCCTTGGTTATAGTATTAATGAAGAGTTGAGTGTAAAGAGCTACACTGATGCAAGCTTCCAAATTGACAAAATAATCACAATCTATGTTTGACATTAAATGAGAACTGTACGATAGAAAGGGTTATGAGCTAATGACAGTTGTTCAAATCTACAAAGAAGCTGAATATCTCTGTGTTATAAGAACAATAGAGGATACTATATGGATCAAAAAGTTCATATGGGTGAACTTGTGTGAGGTTCAAACCATTAATGACACAATAGAAATACTTATGACAACAATGGAGATACTAGTTAGGTTGGGAATCTCGAATAACATACTATATCACTTCCATATCATATGATTAGTCGTACAACAAAGAGATGTGAAAAATTGCAAAATACCAGCTTAAAGCAAACATTGCTAAACCTGCTATAAAAGCACTTGCACAACAGAAGCATGATGGTCATGTAAAGGTCAATCGAGATGAGATTCGTGGGTTATTGTCTCTAATTGCAAGTGGGAGTCTGTTGGTATGTATGCCCAGAGAGCCAATTATATGATGATTGTAATGGCATAACATGTAAATGATTTGATTAATAATAAAGGCAAGCTTCCAATTTATTTTGTATTTTCAGTTATGAGATAATGAATAACATAATAAATTTCTAGAGAATAATATTACTCGATGACATATTGTTGGGTTTTGTGGAGAAAACATGTGCGGCGGAAGCAATAAAATCCACGCAACCCGAAACATGATCTCTTCGACAACAACATATTTGGAAGGAGTGTTTGCGGGATATACCTTATCGTGGAGAAAGTCCGGCGATGTCCCACTGCACGATGGTGCAACACTGCTGACCTACACGGACGAAACTTCTCTCCCGTTCGCTGTCATAGGAAGATCCAGCACGTTCCTTTCGTGCGGTGACGTATGCGGCTCATAAAGCGCATAGATGGTCGTTGATGCCCTCCGAACGTAGGCGTCTCTACGTCTACGTCTCTACTTCGTCCACGTGGATGGACTGGAACTCCACGTCGCGCTTCCTAAGCCAGCAGGAAGGAGTCGTGTCTGTGCGGTGGCGTGCTAGCGGCGCATTGCTTTGCTTTCTCTCCTAAGGATGGCGATGACTAGGGTTTACGTACATGAGCGTAAACTAAAAGTGTCTCTCGATATCTTATATAGATATCAGCCGTCAATCCTCCTTTAAATAGGATACGAAGGGAAGTAGGGTTTTCTAAACCCATCGGTAAATAAAATCATTGCATTAATTAAAACGCTCGTGGATTAATTAGAATATTTAGGAATTCATTAGTTAACCAAATAATCACATTAATTGATTAATTAATATCTGACTCCATGCAATCTCTTGGGATGGCTCTATGGGCATATATATACCAACAGACTCCCACTTGCACTTAGAGCCAGTCACTTCAATATTATTCTAATCCATCACATAAACACTTTAGTAATCAATGTGATTCGGAGCAATTCCAATCAAATCCACAATTATACTCCTATTCCAACACATCCTATGCGTGTGACCCGGTAGGCTCCAAATTACGTTGACAGTGATATCCATAATCATATTATGATTTCACAAGCAATGATTGGTATCTAGCAAGACTTCATTGCCACCCAAGTAATTGGAGAAGTTGGAGAACAACTTAACCTATCATTCATGACTGGTGTTACAATAATTGTATAGTTCTTTTGTCGCTGATATCCAGATTGAACTCGAGTCATGGAATTGTTATCCTTTTCAACGTTCAATCCATGTTCCTTGAACTAGACCAGACTGTCTGAGATATATGTAAGCTCAATATCACATATTGACTCACATCAGCATGGCCATGCATTTCTCAGTCTCGCTTATCAAGTGGCCGAAATATCAAACTCCCGTAGGAAGGACAAATTCCATCTACATCACTCACAGTCATCCCCATGTGTCACAATGCACCCAAGCACCATCTTTATGGCAATCCTTATTCAAGACCATGGTGGATGATGTCAAAGTACACTGAACGACATGTGATAAGTGTAGTGACTTCAAGTCTAAGAACCACAATCACCACCATCATTATGAGATGTGACTCTAACTACCAATCATGGTATCCATGTGTCACTCTCAAGGTGGGTCTATCCGATACATTGTTCTCTAACAAGTATCTATGTATTTGGTTTGATATCTCCATATCATGGATAATGAGATTTTTCCATCAACCAACATACATTCTAATCTTATGTGTTATTGATGTCTATGGATATTTCCACAATAACAACTGATTAGGGACAAAACAAGAATACATACTCTTAGCATACATATGATCTCACTGTTCATCAACCCGAAGACATATGTCATTGAGTATATTATTCTATAGACATCTATAAGTTTTATGGTCATCTCACAATATAAAACACAAACATATAGATTGGAAACTTGCCTTTATTGATATGATCAATGTAGTATTACAAATCGTTTACATAGTATCCCATTACAATCATCGAATGATAGTCTCTATAGGCATACATACCAACAGATTCCCACTTGCACTTATACCCAATCACTCATGAATCTCAATCCAAGTGATCGAACATGTCTGTCATGTTTCTGCTGTGAAAGTGCTTTTGTGAGCGGGTCAGCCACATTGCTTTTTGTAGGTATTCTATAAATCTTCACATCTCCTCGTTGTACGATCTCTCGTATGAGATGGAACCACCGTAGAATATGTTTGGAACGTTGGTGCGATCTTGGTTCTTTAGCCTGTGCAATTTCTCCATTGTTGTCGCAAAACAACTCAATTGCATCACCATCACTTGGAACCACTCCAAGTCCAGAAATGAACTTCTTGATCCACACAACTTCCTTTGCAGCATTAGATGCGGCAATATATTTGACCTCTATTTTAGAATCCACAATCGTCTCTTGCTTGGAACTCTTCCAGCTCACAGCTCCATTGTTTAGGCAAAACACAAATCCAAATTGCGATCTGTAGTCATCTTTGTCAGTTTGGAAGCTAGCATCGGTGTAACCCTTTACCACGAGCTCTTCCTCACCACCGTATACCAAGAATTGATCCTTAGTCCTTCTCAAGTACTTTAGGATGTTCTTTATGGCTGTCCAGTGACATTCACCTGGATCAGACTGATACCGGCTCGTCATGCTCAAAGCATACGACACATCAGGACGAGTACATAACATTGCGTACATGATAGATCCAATTACTGATGCATATGGAATCTTACTCATGCGTTCCCGTTCATCACATGAGCTAGGACACTGGGCTTTAGAGATTGTAACCCCATGGGACATGGGCAAGTTACCTCTCTTAGAACCCTCCATGCTAAACCTCTTTAGCACCTTGTCAATGTATGTGCTCTGGCTTAGGCCTAGAAGCCTTCTAGATCTATCTCTATAGATCTTGATCCCTAGTATATAGGATGCTTCGCCTAAATCCTTCATAGAGAATGTCTTCCCTAGCCAACCTTTTACTGTCTGAAGAGTAGGGATGTCATTTCCCATAAATAGTATGTCATCCACATACAATATGAGAAATATGATTGTTCTCCCACTAACCCTTTTGTAAACACAAGGTTCATCTTCATTTTGACTAAAGCCAAACTTTTTGACTACTTCATCAAAACATAGATTCCAACTCCGAGATGCTTATTTCAATCCATAGATTGACCTTTGTAGCTTACAGACTTTATTGGCTTCCTTTAGATTGATAAAACCCTCAGGTTGTATCATGTACACATCCTCGAGTAAATTCCCATTAAGGAATTCTGTTTTAACATCCATTTGCCAAATCTCATTGTCATGATAAGCTGCAATGGCAAGCATGATCCTGATGGATTTAACCATGGCAACTGGTGAGAAGGTCTCGTCATAATCAACACCTTGAATTTGACAGAATCCTTTCGCAACCAATCTACCTTTATAGGTTTGAACATTTCCATCCATGTCAGTTTTCTTCTTGAAGACCCACTTGCACCCTATGGGTTTTACCCCTTCAGGTGGATCCACCAAGGTCCATACCTTGTTGGTGTACATGGATTCTATCTCAGATCTCATGGCTTCAAGCCATTTCTCAGATTTTGGTCCCTTAGCAGCTTCTAGATAGGAAATTGGCTCATCTGCTATGCCCAATTCATCACTGTCTTGAGTCACGAGAAATCCAAATCTCTCAGGCTCAAGTCGTGTCCTACTAGACCTATGAGGTTCATGTGTTACATTTGGAACTTGAAATTCCACAACAATTTGTGAGTCTTCATGTTCCTTATGTACCTCCTCAGGTTCTCTGCTTTCTTGTTGGTCTCGAACTTCTTCGAGCTCTACATTCATCCAACTAATTCCTTTGGAAATAAATTCCTTTTCAAGAAATACATCAATCCTAGCAACAAACACTTTGTTGTCAGTTGGTGTATAGAAGTAGTATCCCCGAGTTTCCTTGGGGTATCCAACAAAATAGCATTTTTCGAATTTGGGTCCAAGCTTTTCAGGAAATTGTTTCCTAACATAAGCTTCACATCCCCAAATCTTTAACATAGACAAATTGGGACGATTCCCATTCCATATCTCATATGGTGTCTTTTGAACCGATTTGGAGGGTACACGATTAAGTGTAAACGATGCAGTTTCAAGAGCATATCCCCAGAACGATATTGGAAGTTCGGCTGAACTCATCATTGATCATACCATGTCTAATAATGTACGATCCCTTCTTTCTGACACACCATTATGTTGTGGTGTACCAGGTGGAGTCCATTGTGATACAATACCACAGTCTCTCAGAAGGTCCTCAAACTCTTGGCTTAAGCATTCGCCACCTCAATCTGAATGGAGTGCTTTAATACTCTTACCAAGTTGCTTCTCTACTTCATTCACAAAAGTCTTGAACATTTCAAGAGTTTCTGACTTATGTTTCATAAGATATACATAGCCATACCTACTGAGGTCATCAGTGAAGGTAATGAAGTATTGATAGCCTCCTCTAGCATTTGATCTAAAAGGTCCACATACATCAGTATGTATGAGCCCTAGTAGATCACTGGCTCTCTCACTGTGTCCAGTGAAAGGAGTCTTGGTCATCTTTCCTAATAAACATGCATCACATGTCTCTAATGATTCAAAATCAAAAGAGTCTAGATAACCATCCTTATGGAGTCTAGATATGCGCTTCTCGTTTATGTGCCCAAGACGACAATGCCATAAGAATCTTTTGTTTGAGTTGTCAAGTTTTAACCTTTTAGTATTTACGTTGTATATGCTAGTCTCAAGTTCTAACAAGTAGATACCATAATACATAGGGGCATTGCCATAAAAGATCTCATCTTTAGAAATAGAAATAATTCCATTCTTAATGTGAAATTCAAACCCACTCTTGTCCATACAAGATACAGAAATAATATTTCTGTTAATGGCAGGTACATAATAGCAAATCTCTAATTCTATTACAAGGCCCGTAGGCAAAGATAAACTAATAACTCCAACTGCGGTGGCAACAACTCTTGCTCCATTAGCAACCCGGAACTCGACTTGGCCCTTTCGTAAAGGCTTACTTCTTATCAGATCCTGCATATTAGAACATATGTGAGATCCACATCTGGTATCTAGTACCCATGATGAAGAAGTATTTAAGTTTATCTCAATAACGTATATACCTGAAGTGGAGATCTCTATCCCCTGCTTCTTCTTCCTTAGTTCCTCCAGGTAGAGAGGACAGTTTCTTTTCCAATGTCCAGGCTGGTGACAATGGTGACAACTGCCTTCTTTGGAGATCCCACCTTTAGCTTTGAGCGCGGATGACTTTGTCTTCTGCCCGACTTTAGAACCTTTCTTAGCCTTGCCTTTGCCTTTTGACTTTCCCTTTGCCTTGCTGATCACCATCACAGACTTGGGCTTGTCTTTCTTCATCTGTGCTTCATCTGTCCTCAACATGCCCAACAATTCTGACAACGACTTGTCAAAATTGTTCATGTTGTAGTTCATGACAAAATGATTATATGATTCAGGAAACGATTGTAGAATCACATCAGTGGCCAACTCTTGACCTAGGGGAAATCCCAGCTTGGATAGGCTTTCCACGTACCCAATCAAGGTGAGTATATGGGTGCCAACTGAGTCTCCCTCTTTCATCTTGCTTTTGAACAAAGCCTTTAAGACATCATATCTCTCCTATCTTGGTTGATGTTGATACACGTTCTTGAGATGTGTTACCATCTCCATGACATTCATATTCTCATGCTGCTCTTGCAACTCATAGTTCATTGAGCACAACATCAGGCACTTGACATCCACGACATCATCAAGGTGCTTCTTGTAAGCATCCTTTTCAGCCTTAGGCACATTTACGGTAGGTTCCGCTGGATCTGGTGTTTCAAGGACATAGAGCTTACACTCATGTGTGAGAACAATTCTCAACGTCCTAAACCAGTTTTGAAAGTTGGTTCCAGTGAGTTTGTCCTTCTCAAGGACCGATCACAATGAGAAAGTGTGAGTGTTGTTTGCCATTTGATTGCTACAAAAGAAAAATTTGCATTTAGTCCAAAACATTTTGACTTGTAAAGATTTGATACACGAGATTAATTAGGCCTTTAATTAATTACGCTCCCACTATTTTATTCAAATTGATAGCCCTCACTATCAACTCAGAAGATTGCAATGCACAACCTTCTAGTGAGCCAAGACCCAAAATAATTGGATCAATGCCCAACCAACTCCGGCGTCAAAGAGCAAATACTAAGGTAGGCAACTTTTGCCAATTGCATCATATGCAACTCTTGGATAGATGATCATGCACAACTCCTTGCCATGATGCATCTGTGTGCCTCTAGGTACTTGATCTTATCAAGGTTCCCTAGTTAAGTCCAACCCATAAGACAACACGATGAGTGTGCACTCTGCGGAGGCAGACCCACACACCCACCATCACACTTCCATGAGATAGACAATGTACCACGCGGAGGCGTGCCCACACATAGTCGATCAAGATTTTCATGTGTGTTGCTTTATGGAAGGCAACTAAAACTTAATATTATTAATTGAGGGGTTTTATTAATACATATACATATCCAAACACCACATACTTATAGTACGTATCATATACTACTATATCCACAACCATAAACGATAGACATGCAATCACAAACACAAATACATCAGTTATGGCCATACTATTGTAATCCTTTGGAGCAACAAAGGATTACGGTCCACCTATGGTCTTATGCATCTCATGCAACACCTGTGAATCAACCTGTAAGCCTGTAATGATCAACATTACAATGAATAACTTCATGGATGCTTCGTGAGGTTGGAACTTCAAGTTGCTTCTTAGAATTGGATCTTCTTGTTGCTTATCCATGGACGCTCCTTGGAGTTGGATCTTTAGGTTGCATCTTGGAATTAGATCTTCATGGTGCTTCTCCATGGACACTCCTTGGAGTTGGATCTTCAAGTGGCCTCCTTACAACAAGTTTACAAAGACTAAAACTAATCCTATCTCTATTACATCATATGTGTACAAATATAAAGGGAAGGAATTAATTACACTTTAAAATAAGAGATGAGGCTCGGCATGCAAGCCAAATACTTTTCAAAAAAGATCCATATGCATCCATTATACATCCATATCATTCACAAACAAACGTATCCACAAGATTGACATCCACATTCATTCACAACATTCACAAAAGGGGATACTAGGCCATAACCGTGCATGCATTCACCACATAAAATAGATTTTAAAGGCAACACGTATGTTATCATAGGTATATCTACATATACGTATATACATATTAAAATCGCAGTACTTGTAATGCGGGACATTCCCCATTAAATACATTTTTGACTCCCACATAGACAATGCGGGGTACACAGGGGCAGCGCCCCTGTGCGGGGTCTCAGGGGCAGAGCCCCTGAAAGGTCTATGGAATTTTACTTCCGTGCACTTAGGAAAATCAATATTTTCCATAGTCGACCCCATCCAAAACGTCAAAAATAGAAGCCTGCGGCGTATGTGGAATTAGGTTTAGATTTGCACATTAACAGTTTTAATTCATATCATATGCAACATCAAAACAGTATACAATGATTCAATCATATCGAAACGGATCCAAATACACCGTAGATCGACGCTGCTCTGATACCACTGTTGGGTTTTGTGGAGAAAACATGCGCGGCGGAAGTAATAAAA
The DNA here is from genome assembly GCA_963693085.1 of Alisma plantago-aquatica. Taxonomy (NCBI): domain Eukaryota; kingdom Viridiplantae; phylum Streptophyta; class Magnoliopsida; order Alismatales; family Alismataceae; genus Alisma; species Alisma plantago-aquatica. The sequence goes on along the minus strand of OY856413.1, from coordinate 763,419,032 downwards.
TCCACACAACCCAAAATAGGATCTCGTCGACAATAATATATTTAGAAGGAGTGTTTGCGAGATATACCTTATCACGGAGCAAGTCTGGCGATGTCCCACTACACGACGATGCAACGCTGCTGACCTACACGGACGAAACTTCTCCCCCGTTCACTGTCGCAGGAAGATTCGGCGCGTTCCTTTCGTGCGGTGATGTACGCGGCTCATAAAGTGCATGGATGGTCATTGATGCCCTCCGAACGCAGGCGTCTCTGCGTCTGCGTCTCTACTTCATCCACGCGGATGGACTGGAACTCCACGTCGTGCTTCCTAAGTCGGCGGGAAGGAGTCGTGTCTGTGCGGCAGAGAGCTAGCGGCGTGTTGCTCTCCTTTCTCTCCTAAGGACGGCGACAACTAGGGTTTACGTATGTGAGCATAAACTAAAAGCATCTCTCGATATCTTATATAGATATCGGCCGCCAATCCTCCTTTAAATAGGATACGAAGGGATGTAGGGTTTCCTAAACCCATCGGTAAATAGAAACGTTGCGTTAATTAAAACACTCGTGGATTAATTAGAATATTCAGGAATTCATTAATTAACCAAATAATCAAATTAATTGATTAATTAATATCCGACTCCATGCAATTGCTTGGGATGGCTCTATGGGCATATATATACCAACACATATGTCTTCAAGTACGTGACTTGGAAGAATGAGATCATACAGATGTTAAGAGTACATATATAGATTCTCATTATGTCCCTGATCACTTATTATTGTGGAAGGTTGATAGACAACAATAACACATAAGATCATAGTGCGAGATGGTTGATGACTAAATCTCACTAATCATGATATGGAAATATCAAACCAAGCACACATATACATGTTAGAGAATAGTATATCACACAGACCCACCATGAGGACACATGGAAGCCATCATCATGGAAGTCATAGTTAGCTCTCACAGTGATGGTGGTGGTTGTGGTTCTTAGACCTGAAATCACTGTACTCATCACATGTCATTGGGTACACTTTGACATTATCAAATAGAGTTCTAAACATGGGTTGTTCAAATGTGATGATTGGGTGATTTTGACACATGGGGAGTGACTATGAGTGATACATATGGGATTTGTCCCTCCGATAGGAGTATGCTATCCAAAGGACTCTTGATTAGTGAGACTAAGAAAAGTATGGCCATACACATGTGAGTGAATATGTGATATTGAGCTTACATATATCTCATTCAATTTTCTCTGGTTTAAGAAATAAGGTTAAAAAATAATGAGGATGATTGCTCCATGCCTCTAGTTCAATCTGAATATCAGTGATAAAGGAACTATACAAACATAATAACACCATACACATATTATAGGTTGAAGTTGCTCCCCAACTTTCCATTCACTTGGGTAGCATTGATGTGCCAACGTGATATGGGATCTATAGGGTCACACACATAGAACTCATCTAGAAGAGGAGTTTGATATTGAATGATAATTGAATTGATTACTAAAGTTTTTAGGTATTTCAATTCACATAATGGATGAGCTGACTAAACTTCCAAATGATAGATTCAAGTTTCAAGACAGCCGTTTGGAGTGTCAGGTTGATTTTCTTGTGCATTAGGTGGAATTCAGCCTGAAATGGCATGCGAGACACCTGTTTGGCTTGGCCTGACGACCATCTCAGGTGATTTGAGACACCCGTCTCACATGCACCAAACGGTCATCTCGGGGGTGCAATTCGATTGAATTAAGAATTGGTGCTGATGTCAAGTTGAGTACTAATTGGAATTGAATTGTCGACATATGTGTAGAACTAGAAAGTGCAAAATGACCATTTCGGTGCACAAAAATAGTGAAACTTCCAGAATTGTTGCAAAAATTCAAGATTTTCTGATCCTTTCCACTTCTGCTTTAGTCCTGTATTGGATGGGGATGGGAACCCTAGCCCTAACCCCTCCTATATATAGAGGGGTATTGGGGGCTTCCCAAAACACAACTACGACACAAAAAATTGAGAATCAGTTTCTCTGACAATTGTTTTCCTCTCTGGTTGTGGTAACCACGAGAGCCTAGACATGTTCTACCCGATTGGGGAGGGATAGATAAGGGAGAGAAACAACTGATGACCATTGTTGTGGGAGAGTAGGTCAATGACTAGTACACCAATGGGAGGGACAACTCCTTCATGTCCGTTCTAGCAGGACCACAGGAGTTCTAGTCAGTCTGTGTGAACTAATCTAGAGGCAGGAGTCCTTTGGCTGCTGCTAGGAGGGAAACATCAACTCATAGTTTGTAGCGAGATCTGAGGAGTCACTACTGTAATTTTTTGAGTTGGATGTCCATGGAGGAGCAGTCTGACGAGTCCAAGTGAGACTAGCATCTACACAACCACCGTCCAAGACAGAGCTCACATCTATATCGACAAGGATTTTCGTTGAACTTGCTCCAGGACCAGGTATATCTTTGTGAAATCATCCTTACCATTGCATAGTTATTAACGAAATCTGTTGGTTAATGGGAAATACTTCAGTAAATTTTTTGTTTCCTTTGCCTATCTAAAGCCGTAAACCCCTCATCACAAGGGTCATAGGCCATGTTTTGACAAGGTGAACCCAAGTGTGAGGAAGTTTCCTTCTCTCTTTCTTCCTTCTTCTTTTGGTTTAGTTTAAGGATCTTTTCTCTCTTTTCTTGAGAAACATTTGACCATGGTACCTTCTCCTTTTTGAGGTGATTTTGTGGCCAAATGTGGAGCCTTTGGTGGAGCTTCTTCCTCTCTTGGTGATGGTGTGCTTGGATCTTGTGATCCTTGGAGTTAATCTTCCTTAAGGTGAGTTTTTTAACTCTCTACCCTCCTATATTATTATCACTCTTGATCATATTAGCATGTTGCTATTTCTCACTCTAAATCATGCCCTTAATATTCTAGTAGATTATATCATGATATAGAGCCTAAGTGATAGTGGTTATCCTGCTTTATATGCTTAGAATTCACAACCCTAAGGTTTCGTACCCGAATTTGGAGATGGCTGTGTAATAGTGATTTACCTCCTATGTTTTGATTTTGGTTTTTGGATACATGCATAAGGTTCATGTACTATGATGTAATATGTATTTTAGCTTCTATTTTGGATGGGTTAAACGTAGGTTTATCTCCCTTGCTTGAGGTTCTTTTGTGATGGTTATTTGGCACATGTCTTAGGGTTTTTGGTGATCGATCTTGTTTGAAGTTTCCCCCTTAGAGATGGTGGATTTCTCTTGATGTAATATTCTATTTTAGTCTCTAAAGATGATGATAAGATGATAGATGATGAATCTACAGAATTAGGGTATAAGCCTTTGTAGTTTTCTCACAAAGATAACTCTCTTTCTCAAACCTTGATTTCTATGTGCACATTTTCTTAGTGATCTTGAGAGGATGACTTTGTATGCATCTTGAGATTTGGTTTTATGACCAATATATAAGTTCAACCACATGTTTTCCTTGGAGCTTTTGATGGTTTTCATATAAGAAATGGTTCTTCTTTCTCTCTCCCAAGTGGATTTGCTTGGGGATCTCCATGGTGTTGATTCTAGGGTTTGAGGACCTTGAATCCATGAGTTTTGTGCCTTGTCACCCTTGGTATTATTGTTGTTCAATCTTTCCATGGTCGTGACATAAGAGACCTTGTTATCTTGGGTCAAGACATATGCTCTTTTAATGTTTAAGGTTGAGACATACACCCATGTTTTGGCTTTGAGTTGTTTGGGTTGAGTCACGTGTGCATGATCGTGTCTTAGTCGTGACCAGGGTGTGTTGTTTTGGTTGTAACCTTGCTCTTATTTTGGTCAACACCTTCATTTTGGATTATGGTTGAGACATTACCCTTAGTTTTGGTTGAGACACATGTTTGTGTTGGTCGTGACACCTACTGTGATGGATGAATGCAACACTTTGTTTAGTGTGGTCACGACACTTGGTAAGAGAGATTGCGATGCCTGGTGCTAGACGTGACGCCTTGTTGGGAGTGGTCACGATGCCATGTTGTTGAAACCTTGTCATATGTTTATGGTCGTGACACCTATTTTTGGATACGTTGCTTCATGCTTGATGATTGAGATGCCCCGTTATGAACTTTGGACGTGATGCTTAGCTCTGGTGCATCACAATCATGAACAAGAGGTGGTGTTACACTATTGTGACTAGGTGAGGGTGTGTCACAGTCGCAGCCTAATGATGGTACGTCATGGTTGTGGCCATGCTTTGGGTGTTAGGTTTGTGGCCATGTGTGGGTGTGTTATGGTTATGTCACCTGTTTTGGTGTATATGTAACACACATGTGATGGATGGTTGACTCAAATACATGGTGCATGGTTGTTACCTATGTGAAACATAGTGGGATGGGTACTTGAATACATATGAATGATGCTAACACTTAGTGATGTTGATTAACAACCTAATCATGAGTAAGAATCGTTGCCTAACCAAAATCTGCTCCAAGAAAGTGAGAGATGACCTAACTAGGGTTTGCTGTTTAAACATATAATGGTACCCTAATCAACTAAGTGTGTGAACCCTAACCCTAATCCTAAGGTAGGCTTTGTTTACTGAGTTTACTTCTATGTATGGCACATGATTATACTTTCTCTCTCCTACTTGTGTAATTCTAACCCTGTAGGTTGATTTAATATCATTGCTATGTGTACACTATGGTGATAGTTATGAATATTCTGAGGAAGGTTGAGATCATGATGAGACATATAGATGTATAATATTTTCTTTCTCATGTTTATGAGCCCCTAACCTTGTAGGTGAAATGAATGTCATAGCTATGTGAATGCTATGGTGATATGTGTTAAATAACATGGAGATAATTGTACACATTATACTTGTTGAGGCATGATGAGATGTTGATATACATGAATGATGTGATGGGTCTCATAACCTGGTGAGGGCATGATGCCTAGTGAGAGGTGTTATCCTCCAGTGGTGTAATAAGGGATTATGATTCCCCAGTGCTGTGTTAATAATTCTTAGCCTTGTTTAAGGCAGCAAGACAAGGATGCACTGAGATGATGTGACAAGCTCCCTTATACATTTTATATGTTTTGCAATTGTACTATTCCCTTATCTTTGTAGAGTTTGTTATGGACTTGTATGTTGTAACTTGATTGATGCTCAAAGACACTTAAATGGTCTAACTAATCAAGTGGGACCTTAATCATGTAGTTTTCATGTGCCATAGGTCCATTCTAGTGTCATTCTTAGTATTGGATGGTGAAATGACTTCTCCCTTAGTGGAAGCTTGGAGTCATATTCTGTTGAGTATATTCATCCACAAGATTGGATATGGGCCATACCCTGACAGGACTGCGGCTACGGGCTGTATCTCAGTGTTGTGACTCAGTATATACTTTCATAGGATTGCACTTCAGATCGTATCTCAGTTTTACTAGAGTTGTGCCTATATACCAAGGCAGGCTAGGCTGTTTTGTAGATGACTCATATGTTATGTCACTACGGTGTTTCTCTCATCCTGACCAGGAGGTGTGGAGAGATTGTGGATTCTAACTCTTCCATAGACCTTGTATGACATTTATTTCAACTTAGCAGTGGTCTGTTGGAGTATGAGTGGTATACCTCATCTCCTCATGGCATAATAAAATATGTAATATAGCCGTGTAGTATATCTGCTTAAGGACAAATTGCAAAGAACATTGGTTGAAGCCTTGCCTTACTTTTGAATGGATTGATTGATAGAAAATATACATATTCTTCATATTCTTATTTGGAATATTAACTGCTCTACTTCTATCATTTAGTTGAATCTGCTTATTTATTAATAGTGAATCTCTTGTGTTAGCTATTTGTACTTTTAATAGATGTTGGCGGAGAGTTATAACTATCACTGGGACGTTTGGTCTCAACCCATGGGTTTCCACATCTTTTAGGTGGACATGCATGCTGGGATAGAGCTCATGTTGCTGAGACAGATATCCTGAGGTGCCGTAGCTGTTGGATCATGGACATGCAGCTAGTGTCTAGTATTAGAGTCCTATGTGTCATCCCTGTACACTCAGGTCCTTGGGGGTATTTTATAGATGTTGTATATCAGTATGAGTTTTTGGATCTATATGATGAAGGTATAGAGGTGATTTGTGTACATGGTCAGGTTATCATATGTAATAGGTTGGGGCAAGTTGTCCAATGAACTATGTTATGTAACATCTTTGGTATGAATGAAATACAAGTGACTCCAGTTTGTAGCTTCATATATGATGTGTTCATCTTGAGATACGGTTGTGAAATTAGTTTTAATTTACCATATTTTGTGGTAATGTGATTATTAGTGTTAATGTCACACTTGGTTTTGAATAATATCATTTTGTGGCAAAGGGTGTCATAATATGTTTCTTAGTCTTGCTTATCAAGTGGCCTGGATATCAATCTCCTATAGGAGGGACAAATCCAACCTACACCACTCACACTCAATTTCCATGTGTCAGAATGCACCTGAGCATCACCTTTATGGCAACCCTTACTCAAGGTCACATTGGATGATGTCTAAATACAATGAACAACATGTGATGAGTGTAGTGACTTCAAGTCTAAGAACCACAATCAACACTATCACTATGCGATTTAATTTTGACTACCATTTTGTGGTATCCATGTGTCACTCTCAAGGTGGGTCTATTCGATACATTGCTCTCTAACATGTACTTATGTGTTTGGTCTGACACCACATATCATGACTGATGAGATTATGCCATCAACCAACATACACTCTAGTCTTATGTATATTGTTGTCTATTTTGATTCCATAGTAATATCTGATTAGGGACATAACAAGAATGTATGTACTCTTATCATACATATGATCTCATAGTTCAGGTCCTCAACCTAAAGACATATGTCATCGAGTAATATCATTATTTAGACATCTACTATGTATGTGTCATAATCTCATGATTGAGCCAATCATAATAGACAAAATTACCTTTTATCATTATCAAATCAGGTATTTAATGCGACATTCCAATCATCTCTCTTGGCATACATACCAATAGACTCCCACTTGCACTTAGAGCCAATTACCCATGAATCTTATTCCAAGTGATCTTAACATGTCCATCATGTTTCTATTGCATACGTGCTTTTATAGTGGGTTAACAACATTTGCTTCTAGTCAGTATATTGCAAGTTTCATATCTCGTCCATGTACAACATCTCATATGAGATGGAAGTGCTTTAGTATGCTATATGAGATTCCTTGCTTAACCAGTAGCTACATAGTTGTCACAATATCTCTACTGTGTCATTAATGGTTGGAACCTCCCATAAGTTCATCCAAATGAACTTCATGATCCATACAGTATCCTCTGTTGTTCTCAAAACAACAAGTTACTCACCTTCTATTATAGAATTAAACAACTATCTCTTGCTTGGAACTTTTCCACTTTATAGTTTTTCATTTTAAGGTCAAACACAAATTTAGATTGCGATCACTACTTTTATTTGTCATTTTGGAAGCTTGCATCAGAGTAACCCTTTACACCCAACTCTTCCTTATTACCATAACCAAGGAACTAATCCTTTTAGTGCTTCCCAAGTACTTAAGGATGCTCTTTATGACATTCCAGTGACTCTCACTGGGATCTGATAGATATCCACTCGTTGTGTCCAATACATACGAGAAAGCTGGATGAGTACATATCCTCTCATCATATCCAATACATATGAGATAACATGATGAGTATGTATCCTCCCGTCATGTCTAATACATACGAGATAACGAGATGAGTATGTATCCTCTCATCATGTCCAATACATATGAGATAACTTGATGAGTACATAGCATTGCATACATGATAGATACAACTTTGAATACATATGACATCTATCCATGTGTTCATGTTCTTCACACGAACTGAGACACTATACTCTTAAGAGACTAACTCCATGAAACATGGATAAGTTTTCTCTCATTGAGTCTTGCAAGTTAGACCCCTTTAGCATCTTGCCAATGTATGTGCTCTTTCTTAGGTCAAGAAGCTTTCCATATCTATTTCTATAGATATCAATTCCCATAACATAGGATGCTTTGTCTAAACCATTAATAGAGAATGTACTTTTCTTGCCAGGTTTTAATATATGCAGTATGAGAATGTTATTCCCCATCATTATGTGGAATATAAAATATTTCTCACTAAATATTTTGCAATCACATATTTCATCTTCATTTGGACTCGAAGTCAAACTCTTTGACTATCTTATCAAATCGAAGATTCCAGCTCTGAGAATCTTGATTCAATCCATAGATTGACCTTTATAGTTTACATACTTTATTTGCATTAATGGATTTATAAAATCTTCAGGTTGTGTCACATACATATCCTCATAATTATCCTCATTAAGGAATATAGTTTTAGCATCCATATGCCGGATCTTATAGTCATAATAAGGTACAATGACAAGCATGATCCTGATGAATTTAATCATGGCAACTGATGACAAGATTTCATCATGTTCAACACCTTGAACTAGTTTGAAACCTTTTGCAACCAATATGCTCTTATACACTTGTACACTACCATCCATGTCAGTCTTCTTCTTGAAGATCCAACTGCACCCTATGAGTTTTACCCCTTCAGGTGGATCCGTCATGGTCATACCTTGTTGGTGCACATGGAGTTCATCTTTAATCCCATGGACCTTAGCCATTTCTCAGATTCTGGTGCCTCATTATCTTCTAGATAGGTTGTTGGCTCATCATCTTATGGCCAACTCACTACCTTTCTGAGTTATATCATAATCTTTTAAACTCTAGGCATGTTCTACTAGATTTATGAGGTTTCTGTATTACATAAGAAACTTGAGATTCCACAACAATTTGTGATTCTCCTTATTCATATTGTACCTCTTTGGGTTCAATGTTTTATTATTTGTCTTGAACTTTTTGAGTTCTACTTTACTCACATTATTTCCTTTGGAACTAAATTCCCTATAAAAATACAACCATTCTGGCAACAAAACACTTTTGTTGTCGGATTGTAATATAAAAGTAGTAACTAAAAAAAATCACATTTATATGATTTGTGGACAAAGATTTTCAAGAAACTATTTTCTTATATAAGCTTTCAATACTACTCTTTATGAAGACATATTGGAACACCTCCCTTGCCATATCTCATACAGTGTCTTTTGAACCATTTTAGATGGCACATTGTTTTAGTGTAAATCACGTGCCCAAAAGGATATTGGAAAATTAGTTAGATTTATTGATAATCACACCATGACTAACAAGGTGTGATTCCTTCTTTCTGGTACATCATTATGCTTCAGGTGGAGACATTATCATAGTCTCTCTAGAAGGTTCTCAAACTCATGGTTTAAAATATTTCAACAATGATCATATCAAAATGTCTTAATACTTTTACCAAGTTTATGACATACTTCATTTATGATCTCCTTGAACACTTCAAGAGATTCACACTTGTATTTTATTAAATACATATTTCCATATCTATTGAGATCATCAGTAAATATGATGAGGTACATGTAACTACCTTTAGCATTTATTCAAAAAGGTCTATGTACATCAGTATGTACTAGCCCTAATAGAATACTCTCTTTGCCACTACTATCACTGAAAATAGATTTCGTCATATTGCACAATAAATAAGACTTGCATGTCTCTAATTGTTCAATAACCAAAAGAGTCTAGACAACTACCATCATGGATTTTAGAAATGCATTTCTCAATTATGTGCTCTAGATGAAAATGTTATAAGCATTCATTGTTTGAGTCATCGAGTCATTCAGTATATGTGTTATGCATATTTATCTCTACAACTATCAAGTATAGATTGTGAGACATAGGGCATTGCCATATAAGACAATATTCTTGTCCATACAAGATACATGATATTTCATCAATGGAAGATACATAATAGCAATTCTCTAATTCCGTTACATGCCCATGAATGATAGATTCTAACTGTAGTGGCAACAACTCTTACTCCACACAGTTCTATATTACTTCTTCTCAAGTCCTAAAGTGGAGATCTCTATCTCCTTCTTCTTCCTGAGATCCTCTATATAAAAAAGGTAGTTCCTTTTCCAGAGTCGAGGCTGATGACAATGGTGGCACTTTCCTTACCTAATCATTTATGTGAAAAGGACATATTCCTTTTGCACTTACCCCTCTCCTTATCTTGAGTGTAGAAGACTTGGACTTCATCTTAACCTCGTAACTCTTCTCGATCTTTCCTTTGTACTTGGACTATGTTGCACTGATCATCATCACGGGTTTGTCCATCTTCATTTGTACTTCAACAATCATGCCAAGCAATTGAGATAGAGGTTTGGCCAAGTCACTCAAGTGATAACAATCGATAAACTAGCTATATGATTCAGGCAATGATTGTAGAATCATATCCATGGCCAACTCTTAACCTAAAAGAAATTCCAATCTTTTTAGATGTTCCACATGCCCAATCATATTGATCACATAGAGCTCTATTGGATCTCCCTTTGTCAGTTTGCACTCAAACAACACTTTGGAAACATTATACCTTACTTGCTTTGCATGATTCTTAAGATGTGTTATCATCTCAAGAATATCCATGTTTTCATGCTGTTCTGGCAACTCATAGTTCATACAACTCAATAGAAGGTCTTTGATGTATATGAGATCATTGGCATGCTTCAAGTAATCATCCATTTCAACCTCAGGCACATTTGGAGCGGGTTCCTCTGGATCTGGTCTTTCAAGTACATAGAGCTTTCACTCATGATTGAGAGCGTTTCTCAAAGTCCTTAACCAGTTATGGAAATTAATCCCATTTTGTCCTTCTCAAGTGCTGATTGTAATGTTAACATGTTTGTGTTTTCCATTAGATTCTACAAAAGAAATTTTGCAACTTTGTCAAAACATTTTTGATTTGATAATATTGTTGATATTAATTATGCATTTAATTAATTAGCGCTCCCACTATTTTGTTCAAATTGATAGCCCCTACCAATTTGGAAGATTGTAGCGTACAATCTAATAGTGATCCAAGACCCAAAACAAACCCGACCAACGCCAACATCCATAACCATTTATTAAAGTAGGGAACTTTTTCCAATTGCATCTTATACAATTCTTAGATAGATGGTGTACACAACTCTTTGCTATAGTCATCAACATGATTCTAGGTGCTTAATCTCATTAAGATCACCTAGTTAAGCCTAACCCAAAAGCCAACACAATAGTAATGCACCCTTCTTGGAATGCCCACATGACTACCACCACACTTCCATGATATGGATAACGTACCATTCTTAGCATGTAGATGCTTAATCGATCAAGTTTTTCTTGTGTATTGCAAATGGAAAGCATATAAGACTCAATATTACATTGTGAATTATATATATAAAACAAATGCATATCCAATCACCACATACTTATTATACGTATGCTATACATGTTATATCCCACAAGTAAAAACATGCAAATATAAAAACAAGCGATGGTTATGGCCATACTATTGTAATTCCTTGAGCCACAAAGAATTAATACCACCTATGGTCTACATCATATGCAACAACCTGTTGTTGGTCAAGATCTACGCTTGAACCAGTCCAGGTTGATCGGTTCAACTCTTGAACCAACCAGTTCACCTCCTCGCTGCTCATTTGGACTCTTGAAACAGTCGTCTGGTCTCAGGTTCAAGCGATCTCTGAACGCCTCCAATTGATCAGTTGAGCCACCAATCGATTGCTTCATCCTCCTATTGCTGGCCTCCTCGGTCCTCTAGTCGATCAGTTTTTCAACTAAATCAATTAGTTCATCCAGAGCAAAGTTTCTTATTTGCTATAACAAGAATGAAACTATCCTAATCCTATTTTTATATTAAGTGGTAATAGAGAAACCTCGAGTTACATTCGAGGAGCATACAAAGGAGAGAATTAATACTTTTACATATGGAAGAGGGGATAGAGGCTCAATATGCAAACTGAGATGTAGACAGGAATAAACAACCACAACCATACACACACAAATCTAGGATTTTTGGCCATAACCATACTAACGTCCACCATCAAAACACTTTTAAGGTAGCACTTATGGATTACACACACACACACACACATACATACATACATACATACATACATACATACATACATACATACATACATACATACATACATACATACATACATACATACATACATACATACATACATACATACATACATACATACATACATACATACATACATACACACACATATATATGTGTGTGTATATATTGGGATCATATATGGTATTTAATCAGATATTCACATTAATCATTTTAATATTCACTTCACATGCAATAAACTTATGGATTGCATATATATATATATATACATATATATACACATATATCACTACTACAGAAGTGCCTTTTAGTGTCGGTTGTTTAACCCCCTTTGGCGTCGGTTTCTGAACGACGCCTATGTGGCCACCGCTAAAAGGTTGGACACTTCAGCGTCGGTTAAAAAACCGACGCCTATTTAACATCAAGGCGTCGGTTTATTATAAAACACCGACGCCAAAAGGGTTCGCGCCACAGAAAACAGCGTCATCTAGGACGCTTTCTGCGTCGGTTATATACTAAACAACCGACGCAGAAAAGTGTCCTAGATGACTCCCATTTCCTGTAGCGCGAACACTTTTGGCGTCGGTGTTCAACAAAAAACCGACGCTGTAAGTCTGTGCTGACGGTTATCGGTAAATAACCGACGCCTATATCTATTTTTTTTTTATAAATCTGTTTGCAGGCCTGCTGTGGCTGGTCAGTAGGATGTGAACCTGCAGTTCAGTTTTCTGAACTGCAGGTTTACGACATCCATTGATATCAGCCTACAAACAAGCCACAAACCTGCAAAATTAACATAAAAAGATTCACACAAGTAGATACATTCAGACATCAATTCAATTGTGACGTTCACACATATAGAATCATTCAAATACATGTTTTAACATTCAGAAACATTCATTTACAAAGTATCATTCATCATCACTATCAACATCCCAATTATATCTTACAGTTGCCACTGTTTGTACAGCTATTGCCCATTCTTCTGTTACTTCATTTAATGCTTCCCTCGTATATGGAGCATGTACATTTTTTAAGCGTTTGCCTATAGTGTGGTCAGTTTTAAACACCTGCAAAGAGAATGATGTATATATATAAGTAATAATATAAAAATAAGATTGATATATTTCATACTAACTAATGAGACTATATATAATACCTCATGTATGGTATCGATGTCCAATGCGGCATGTTTGATAATCATCTGCATAAATCACATCACATAGTATGCGCATGCCCAACCATTGTCTTGTGTAGCGCACTATAAATTGAAACATACAAAATAATACAACTAAGCACAATTCACATCAATAATATATACATTGGAGTCGGGGAGTCGGGAACTTACTTTTACGTTCTCCCAAGACAATGGCTGGTTCTTTTTCCTTGGGACCTTTCCTCCAGCATTTTTGAATGCATCTAAACCCCTACATGTTAATATAACACACTAAGTTGCATAAGTAAATAGTAATGTAATAAAAGATGTTAACGGATATAAAAAATGAAATATTTCTCACCAGAATAATGCCATTCTCATTACGTGTCCAATTTTAGTGTTTAATGTACTTCCTGCGGGATCTAGATAATAAACAGTGAACGTCCCAAGGACAATAACTAGTAACTCCCAATGTCTACCACTAGAGGTAAAAAGTTAACAATTAATAACTCAAAATGCAAAATAATAATGGAATTTTCTTAAGTCCAAATTATAAATAAAGCAAACTTACTTGACATTGAATGGAGCTATTATTATCGTCTTCATTTGATGACCAAAAATTGTAAAAGCATCTATACAGTATTGTTGAACACTATCAGGGTCTTTAGCTACCATACTAATCAATGATGGAATAAAAAATCCCACATGATCATATGCAAATTGTTTGCAATGATCTTCGATTAAGTAGCTGCAAAATATATAGACGTATGCATTAATATATAAGAAACTAGATCACCGGATCTTACACAAGGTATATGGATGTATAAACAAGATCTCACCTTATCCATGTCTCTATCATTGATGTATTCAACCAATCATACATAAACAGCTCAATAATATCTTGTATAAATAAAGAGCTTTCGTATGATTGACCTGCATAATCTGCATCTAAAGAAACAATTATAGGGCAAAGTATATTATGTGCCCGTAGCCAACATGCCATTCCCCTACAAGCAGGACCTAACGGGTATTGTAGGTCAGTTGGAACCCAAGTTGGTAATGCGGGAATTGGAGGTGGAGGCCTAGGTGCTCCTGGTGTCTTCTTTTTAACCTGTATATATAATTTCAGATCAGTTGACATCATATATACACATTAACAGTCTAAATCAATGTAAATTTATCTTACAATTTCAGTCGTATAGAGGACATCTGCTTTGGGCCACAATATGACCCCGCTTTCTGCCTCACCAAGTGTATCAATATCTGGGTGGGCATATGGCAACTCAACTTCCCTCCAATCGGGTAATACATGTATCGGGCTCACACGAATGTAGCCCTGCGGCATTGGAGTCCCATGAAACGTTGCCCCAGGAAGGGACTGGTAAGCTTGCGCCTCTGCAACAACATAGTTTTCCATTCTTAAGCGGCATGGCTTCAATGCCTACAAATTTACGTAAAGAATGTTATACATATATACATATCATCTTGAAAACATATCATCTTGAAAAGACTAGCTACAATGTCATAAACAATACTTACAGCAGACGTGTTAGGCGATGGGTCTCCAGGATTACTTGCAGTCTGTGCACCAGGAGAAGAGTGGGTCGGCATAGGCTGATTGGAAGCCTGAGATGCCTGCCACCGCAGCAATTCTTCCTTGACCTTCTCAGCAACCACATCGTTGAGCTTCTTAGCAACTATATCCTCGACTCTCTTATTCTCTTATACATGGATAAAACAAATATTAGCTTTTTATTAATGAATTTCCTTTTGCAGTAACATTATAAAAATAGAATATGTTACCTCTTCTTGAGAAAGTCCCGCTCTGGGTTTGCGCTGGGATGGCCCAAAGAATGCTTTGATGCCCACACCAGCGCCGACACCTCTAACACGTCCAGGATGCTCTGGGTTACCCAGAGCAACTGTCAATTCATCCCTTGTGCCCTGAGGGATGAACGTGCCTTGTTTCCTCTGCTCGTGCAGCTCCCGCTAATCACCATAAACAAAAATTGGTAAGTTAACACCACAAATAATCAATATTCAAATGATTGCTCTAAGAGTTGTATTTTACCATTTTTGCAGCCGCCTCAGCAGTTTCGGGCTTCTTTATTTCACCCTTCTTGTTTTTCCTGCCAGCTATCCAGATATCATGGCGAGGGAAGGGTGTGGCCGCAGACTCCTGAGTAGTCGCAGACTCCTGAGTAGCCGCAGACTCCGCCTGTAGTCTTTGGCGAACGCTTGCATAGCCTTTTGGACCCATAGTATGGTCATGTACATTCAGTGCACGCCTTGCTTTTTGTGCGTCACTGAGGGCCTAGTTAGTATGCACATTTATAATTAGGTTAGTAGCACTAAATGTTAATCTTGAATAGCTGAATACAATGTATATTAATTAAAATGGGAGTGACGCCTAATACCTTGAATTCTTCAGATTTTCTTGAAGCAACAAAATTGTCCCAATCTTCTTTGTCCAAAAAGTTCCATTGTTCAAGGGCTGACTTCTTCTTCTTATCACCCTGTCTTATGTATTCTCTGTTCAGATTTGTCCTGTAATTCCTAAGCATCTTTCCAGCGCGTTGCATCACACTTTTACGATGCAACATCTCATCCAATGCAAACAGATTCTGTAAAATAGAAATGTTATTAACTAGTACCAAAAATATAATTGCAAATAATAGAATTTGTAATCTACAAAATAGAATTGCAAATAATAATAACTCACGCATAAATCTTTCCATATCAAGTCTTTCTTCGCCTGAGGAACTTTATGCCAATTATCATACTTAACACCACAATGGCTTCGAGTGACAACCCCAAGATAGTTTATAAAATTATTGCGGTTCACTCCAATTGCATTCCCTCCATTATCAAACTCCACAACCAATTTGGATCCACTGCCACTCAGCGCAAGTAACTTTTTCAACAGAGTGATACCCCTTTTCTTGTTAAGTTTTTGTTGCTGCGCATCAAGTTGCTCAATTGCTTCAGTGGGTAGCTGTGCATCATCAACCTAAAATTTGACAAAAATAAACACACTGAATTAAGCCAATATAGAAATACAGGATATATGACATAACTAGAAGATAATGAATTTTATAGAAATACGAGATATGTTTTTAGAACTTACGTTGGTATCCTCGCCATGCTCGTCATGGACAGCATGCTCATCATGGACTTCATGCTCATCATGGACATCATTCTCATCATGGTGAGCCATCTGAAAATTTCATTAAAAAGGAAAACATTTAGCATTTGTATCAACTAGAATAAGGAAAACATTTAGCATTTGTATAAACATACATGTCTCTAAAATTGTGATATTTTATCAATTAGCAATCCTTCAATGTACAAGTAATATAAAAAACAATGATTGTTCACATTCTAGGCCAACAAACACATGTGATGTCATTCTTATATATAATAAATGTGTACCACCTATCCCATCCTTGAACACCTAATCTCACTAGTAAGTGTATAATGTGTATTGGGTTTTCAAGAAAATTTCGGCAGCATTTCCCCGCTGTTCTCTAAGTACATATGTACTTAGAGAACAAACGGGGAAATGCTACCAAAATTTTCTTGAAAACTCAATACACATTATACACTTACATCCTAAGTGAGATTAGGTGTTCAAGAACAGTCCCAAACCGGGGACTATCCAAGATTTACTCCTAATGAGTAAATCTTGGACGGGTTTCTAGGCCAACAAACACAATAATAGATATCTACAATGAAGCCGGACTCCATACAAACAATATATAATTTAGTGATTGTTCATTCTAATTTATATCAATGTACAAGTAATATAAAAAACAATGATTGTTCACATTCTAGGCCAACAAACACATGTGATGTCATTCTTATATATAATAAATATGTACCACCTATCCCATCCTTGAACACCTAATCTCACTAGTAAGTGTATAATGTGTATTGGGTTTTCAAGAAAATTTCGGCAGCATTTCCCCGCTGTTCTCTAAGTACATATGTACTTAGAGAACAAACGGGGAAATGCTACCAAAATTTTCTCGAAAACTCAATACACATTATACACTTACATCCTAAGTGAGATTAGGTGTTCAAGAACAGTCCCAAACCGGGGACTATCCAAGATTTACTCCTAATGAGTAAATCTTGGACGGGTTTCTAGGACAACAAACACAATAATAGATATCTACAATGAAGCCGGACTCCATACAAACCGTATATAATTTAGTGATTGTTCATTCTAATTTATATCAATGTACAAGTAATATAAAAAACAATGATTGTTCACATTCTAGGCCAACAAACACATGTGATGTCATTCTTATATATAATAAATGTGTACCACCTATCCCATCCTTGAACACCTAATCTCACTAGTAAGTGTATAATGTGTATTGGGTTTTCAAGAAAATTTCGGCAGCATTTCCCCGCTGTTCTCTAAGTACATATGTACTTAGAGAACAAACGGGGAAATGCTACCAAAATTTTCTCGAAAACTCAATACACATTATACACTTACATCCTAAGTGAGATTAGGTGTTCAAGAACAGTCCCAAACCGGGGACTATCCAAGATTTACTCCTAATGAGTAAATCTTGGACGGGTTTCTAGGCCAACAAACACAATAATAGATATCTACAATGAAGCCGGACTCCATACAAACAGTATATAATTTAGTGATTGTTCATTCTAATTTATATCAATGTACAAGTAATATAAAAAACAATGATTGTTCACATTCTAGGCCAACAAACACATGTGATGTCATTCTTATATATAATAAATGTGTACCACCTATCCCATCCTTGAACACCTAATCTCACTAGTAAGTGTATAATGTGTATTGGGTTTTCAAGAAAATTTCGGCAGCATTTCCCCGCTGTTCTCTAAGTACATATGTACTTAGAGAACAAACGGGGAAATGCTACCAAAATTTTCTCGAAAACTCAATACACATTATACTCTTACATCCTAAGTGAGATTAGGTGTTCAAGAACAGTCCCAAACCGGGGACTATCCAAGATTTACTCCTAATGAGTAAATCTTGGACGGGTTTCTAGGCCAACAAATAATGTGTTGTCATTCTTATACCTAAAATCCTAGTTCTTCAAATTAGGGTGATTATTGATGTCTTTAAAAGCATGATTGGCAATTTAGGGAAAAGTTCATCATTTAAATTCCAAGCATTCACATGTGTGCATTACAGTTCATCATTAAGCAAGAAGAGTGATTAGGATTCTCAATATACTCAACAATAAAATAAGTTAAACATGTGTGCATTACAGTTCATCATTTACATTCCAAACATGTCACATGTGTGCATTACAGTTCATCATCAAGATATCTATAACTTACTTAAACATTCAATTATGAAGTAAATATACACTTAATTAAGAATAGCATGACACACAAAGTTGCAGTCAACATCATTATGTTTTGTTCTATCATGGACTATCAGATTGGTATATCACATATGTATCAGTACATTATTAAATAAACACAATCAGTAAATAACTTTTAGCAAAAAATCCACTAGACGTGCAGCCTAGACGTGCCCTGGCACCGCCCAAGCATCTGCCCAGAGGCCTATCTAGGCAGGGCACCTGGGCTTGGGACCCTAGGCGTGCCCTGGCACCTACTCAGGCGCTGCCTGCGTGAGTTCTAGGTTGGCGGCGGCAGAGAAAAGCAAAGCAGAGGACAAAAAAGGTGGTGAAGGTTTGTGGGTTACCTTGC